>JBDJHY010197606.1:0-11691 GCA_039654485.1 Withania somnifera | reverse complement strand
TGAGTAGTTACTATTGTGGGTGAATCAATAGTTTTATTTGTTGGTTGGTTAAACCTGGATTCTTTAATTCCTCCCAAATTCAAAGAATTCACATATCCCTTATTTTTGTTTTCTTATTTTGCGTCTCCTTTATTCAAACCTTACAGGATGAATCATATCATTTATTATCAGAGCCTAGGTTCGTAATACGCTTCAACAGATTACAATCCTAGGTGGTAAACTCAAAAATCACAAAAAAAATTCAAAATTTGAAATTTCTAAAATTTCCCAAAAAATTTGATCTGAGTCAAATTTGTGTTGTTTGTTGATTACTAGGAATTTTTCTCCTAGTAATTTTGGTCACATATCTCAAATTTGAGTCGATTTTGAGTTGGTTTGCCATTTCTATGAGTAGGTGTTGGCAACAGTAGTTTTTGTGATCCAGATTTGGGGCCACTATCTTTATGGAGTTAATTGTGAGATCTTCACTAATAATCATTGTTTCAGTACATTATGATCCATAGGGAGCTTAATTCTCTCTACCACAGATAGATCAAGTTGCTAAAGGACTATGATATTTCTATTTTATACCAATCGGGTAAGACATAGTAGTGGATGCTTTGAGCCAGAAAATGGTAAGTACAGGTAGTTTGATAGCCTTGTTAGTTTATAAGAGGTCGTTAGCTTTGGATGTTCTGGTTTAGGACATATTTTTTCTAGTATTGAGTCTCTTTCTACTTTGATTGATTAGATCTAGTAGCGTTGGTTTGAGGATCCAACTTTATTTGATATTCGTGATTGGTTGTTGCATGGTGAGACTCATTAGGCTATCTTAGGTTCAAGTGGAATTTGAAGATTTAGGGGCTGGGTTTTTGTACCCATATTTGATAGTTTGATTAAGATAATTCTTCGGTGAGGCCCATAATTCTTGATATTCCATCCATCCCGGTATAGCTAAGACGTATAGAGATTTGAGGCAGATTTATTGGTGGACTGGCATAAAGAGAGATATTGCTGAATAAATTTCTAGGTGCTTTAACTATTAGCCGGTCAAGTTTGAGCACCAGACACCAGGTGGATTGATATAGAGGCTTCCCATTCCCCTATGGAAGTGGAAACAAATTACTGTGGATTTTATTTTAGGCTTTCCTCAGACTTCTTGCAGCATGATTCTATTTGAGTCATTGTTGATAGGTTGACTAGGTCTTCACACTTTATTTTGGTTGATATAGCTTATTGTGCGATGAAGTTAGCGCATATCTATCTTCAGTAGGTGGTCTAATATTATGGCATATTGGTTTCTATTATCTATAATTGTGGTACTCAATTCACTTCTCAATTTTAGAGAGTGTTTCAGCGTGGCATGGGTACTAAGGCTCTCTTAGTAAGACATTTCATCCCCAGCTAGATCTTCAATTCGAGAGGACCATTTAGGTCTTGTAGGACTTGCTAAGGGCTTGTGTTCTAGATTTTTGTGGTTCTTAGGATAAACATTTGTCTTTGGCAGAGTTTTCCTATAACAATAGTTACCATTTTAGTACTTATATGGCTTCATTTAAGTCTTTGTCTAGTAGGTAGTATCGTTCACCTATTGCTTGGTTTGACTGGTTTGAGTCCAAATTGCAGAGTAATGATTTACTTTGGGATACCTTAGATATATTTTAATTGAATCAGATAGATTTTGGGTTTCCAGAGTATGGATAACAATTATTGTAATAGCCGTCATCGTGCCTTGGAGTTTAGTGTAAGTGAAAGAGTCTTTGTACATCTATCGCCCATAAAGGGAGTGATGAGGTTTGGTATGAGGGGAAAGCTTAATCCTTGTTATATTGGGCCTTTTGAGATCCTTGATCGGATTGATAGTATTGTTTATAAGCTAGCTTTACCTCTTATGTTGCAGTTGTGCATCTGGTGTCTCGTGTTTCCATGTTGAGAAGGTATGTCCATTATGAGTTGCATATGCTTTGGTATAATTTGGTTCAGTTTGATGAGGGTCTATCAGTTGTTGAGGAACTAGTATGGGTTTTGTGAAAGTGGTGAGAAAGTTGAGTTCTCGTGAGATTTTGATGGTTAAGGAGCAGCGATGAGATCGTCTTATAAAGAAGGACACTAGATAGTCAAGAGTGAGTGAGGTCTCACTATCTACATCTTTTTTAGCCTTCTGGTATTTTCTTCTTCTAAATTTTATGGACGAAAGTTCCTTTAGTAGTGGATATTGTAATGACTCTTATGGTTATCTTCATGATTTGTCATTTCCTTGCATTCCAAAGCTTTCCTATAGAGGCCTTAAGTCATATATAACTTGTCGAAACTAGTGGTTTTGTTCCCGAGTCATTCTTTTAACCATAATCTCAATTTTCCACTTTTAGAGCCTTTAGTATTAAAACCATTCTGTTTATTTAACATTTTGTGTAATCTATCTATGAATTGAATTTTGAAAGTTCCTTTGGTTCCATAATGTGGATCTTATTATATTTGGGTTTTTGGGTTGTGATTAGAAGCTTTGGTTTTGAGTTTCTGCAATTTTAGGTGTTTTATGTGCTCTATGTTGTCATTTTGGATCTTGGACGATCATTTTGTGATCCGAGCCTCGGATTGAAAATCAAACTGCTCCAACAAGGCCTATTTCAATTACTAGTTGGAAAGTTGGTTATTTTGGCTTAGAGTTGAATTTAGGTAATATTTCATTAAAATGACCTCGGATCGGAATTTCTTCTATGTTGTTGATTTCGAAATATCATTTTCTTACAGGTAGCATATTTTTTTATGTTCAGTAGTTTCTAAATGTATTTCGAGCATCTTTTGAAGTTTAATAAAATAGTTTTTTCTGATATCTGGTGCAGACCCTGGCCTTCTCTGCCTTTACAGGACCTGGATCCATTCATGCTTAACCCGATTGGGTGACCTCTGTGTTCGCGACTAGTCAACTGTATTTGTAGAGTTCTAAGATAGAACAACCCCATCCTATTCCTTTTTGCATTCATAGCCTATCCATCGCGTTTGTGGTGGGTCAGCTTAGTGGGTTACTGCATTCACGGTGGTCTGACCACATTCGTACAATAGGTTTACCTAATACTATTTAAACTCAAAAACCTGAATTTTATCCTTTTTCATCATATTTTCTCTTCCAAAATACTTTAAAACCTCCATTTAAATCCTTAGCTCTTTACATATTGGACGATGTGGGAAACTTGATTTCTTCGATATCCCATCAATTATTGGTAAGTTTCCAATTTAATTTCTTCAATTTCACCCAAAATTTCCCAAATTTCTAAAAGTTGGTTCTTCACTTTAATCCATTGTTTCAAACTTATTTATTGCTCGTCATAAATCCAACTTTTGTGTATGATTTACCTACAATGTGGGAAACATTTTTTACCCTTTGTCCAAGCTTTTGGGTTCATGAGCCTGTGATTCTGTTTTGGCCCATATGGGTATGTTTCGATCGTATTAACATTTGTATTATTATTTTACTAGTTGCATGATAATTGGAGTTCGTTTGCATTTTTTTTGGAGATTTAGGGTAGTCTGGGCATCTTTACACTGTATTTGTGATCTCATCTCCAGAGGAAAGCTATGATATTGGTTAATATCTTAGATTGCATTTATATGGATAGTATTGTAACCATGGACTTGTCTTCTTCTTTATTACACATTTTGACTACTTATTGGTGTCTTTTTTGCAATAATAATTATCCTATGACCCTGTGTGTCCTTTCTATACTCTAGAATATAGATCATGGGTTTTATGAAAATATCTATGAGTCTCGATATTCAACATGGTTGGTTATGCTTGTTGTAGAATTAGTGCCTTACAAAGGGCGACATGATTTGTTACATTATCATTAGGTATGAGCCTATCATCATAAATCTGATTTTGATGCATTGATTTCCACTATTTTTTTCCAAGGGCCTAGTGCCACTGATTTTGAAACCTTGCATGGCCATATGATCCCATTTTCTATATTATGAGCCTAAAAAGTAATTTGGAAATGTTCTACCCGGTTTGACAATAAAATGAGCTAAGCATTGTGTTGCATTATTACTAGAGACGATGTTGTAGCCACGAGTTAGATGTTGAGTTCCATTTACAAATGTTCTACTAGGTTGCAGCCACGAGCTAGATATTGAGTTCATTTCAAAATTAGTCCCAGTTGCGTCTGGTCATGATTATTGAAAATGATACTTTTATTTATCCTCCATAGGTCTGATAAAGTTTATCTTACCTGAGTATAGTTTATGTCACCTGAGATTCATATATTTTATGTTTATGTTAGTACTGGTTATATTATGAGTTATTGTACGTGGGTTGTGGCCTTTCATAAACCATTCTGAATTTGGCTTGCGAGTGACCAGAGGAGGGATATACGAGGGAGTTAGGTATATGGATTGCAGCCTTCTATGTCGTCCTACCTGGATGGCCTTGCGGGACCAAGGTAGGAGCGTACAAAATTACTTTACCATTATTGCATCATAATGATCTTACGTATCTGGTTTGTGATTGTTATTTGTTATTTTTACTCTTCGGTATTATGGGGTACAAGATTGTTTGCTTTTATCCTTTTGTATTTATTTAATTACTTACCTGTTCTATCGAGATACACTTTTTTTGGTTATCTAGATCTTGAAGCACCCATCTCATGTTTACTTTTAGATCTTATGGGATCCTTTTACATGTTCATATGTTATATCTTGAGGGATACCATCTATCTTTAATTATATCTGTTGTAGTTAGACCATATTTCCGTCACCGTTATTTAAGGTTATCTGTATACCGCTATATCTGTTATTTATTGTATCTCCTGTTAGTTAAGCTTGGATTTAGGGATGTTCTACCACTTGTTTTCTTGAGTCTCCTTTTTCATAGCTAGTATCTAGGATATTTTACTTGTCTGTATCCTGTTAGATAGATATATATGTCGGTGATCCTTGTTTGATTTTTGTGACCTATTTGATTTATCTGTCTACTTACTGCTTTTACTTCATATATATCCCTAGTCGGCCTAGAGTAATTGGAACCCATTTTTTGTGTACTCATACTATACTTTTGCATATTTTGTGCAAATCCAAGTATGAGTGGTCACTCTTGATTCTTTATCGAGCCTTGATTATGTTATTCAGGTAGAGAACCACTCCTGGCGCTCAGAACTTCTCTTTTATATTTCTTACTATCTATATCTGTTATTTAGTTTTAAGAAAGAATTGTATTTCTTTTGTTCTTGTCTTTTAATTTTCTAAAAATAGATAGAGTTTCCATATTAGGATATCAGGTTTTGAGGTTTCTATTGACTTACATAGACTTCCTTTTATCCTTGTCCCTTATTTATATCTTATCATTCATATTTAGTTTATTATTCTTATTTTTCGTAATTGTTGGTTGTTCTCCAATGATGGGATGTATTTTCCCTCATGACCTGAGAAATCAGGTCGTGATAGGTATTCATGTCTTCTTGGGAGAATTCAAAATCTTCTGAAATTAATTGGAAAATGTTGGTGTTGGATCCAAAATAGGGAATATTAGAAAGTATTTTGAGGATCCAGGAAAGAATATGCCTTAAAAGAGGAAAATTCTTGGAAATGAAGTACAAGGGAGGGGACCACAAAAGTTATATGTCACGTCCTCCAGGTTTTTGGAGTTTCTGGCAATCAAACCCTCTTTGGTGGCAGTCATCCACTTTAATTAGAGGTAAAAAAACAGATCCCAAGTTCCTTATGCCCATTTTGGCGGTCTTGACCTTGGTTGGAGGCTTAACACTTCATTTTGTGACCTTAGTTGATATTTTGGAGGTCCATACTCAATTTAATCACTTGCAAATATCTCTAAAGCTTAAATTCAAGGTTTTAATCCTTAATTTCATTTGTTTGATCCTAGTTTCATTTCTTTGATTCAAAACACTAATTATCAACTAGTAATTCATCTACTTAATTGACTATTGGTCACGGTATCCTTTTCTTTTATCCAGTTATTTCTTTTGTTCTTAGTTTAGTTTCTTTGTTATTTCTTGATTCAAATTTTGTTATTTGAGTTGTCCATTGATTTTCAAGAACAAGAATCACTTTGTACCACAAGTAGATATTGGACTAATTGCAACACACTAAGTTGAACGACTCTCAACATTGACCATACCAATTGAGAGGATACATCAAAGGTTTGTTTACTTGAGCCGTTTGCGAGGTTATTCTCTAACCCTAACTTATTTTTTATTTTTTAGTGTCTTTTTATAGGTACATTAGCAAAAGAAGATGACAATGAAGTTATCTTTCGTGAAACCATAGTGGAAGCAATTAAGAGCCTCATCAAAGATTAGATGATATCGAATATTAAAGTTGGTTCAAAACCAATGTCTCCATGAGTCTTTAGAAAAGCAAGTAATGTTGGATTTTTCATCATGAGTCTTCTCTAACCACGACCACAGACACCTCTCATTTAAACCAAACACCACCATCCTAAGAACTACCTATAGAACTTCAAGAAACCAAATACCCTGAGATCCAATCCAACCAAATATTTCTCAAAACATAGCTCATAACCCAAAAGAACCACATATCCCACAACCCAACTCTTTAAGTATAAACTCACCTCATACAAATGAATAACTAAGGGGCATTAACACGTATGGAGATCAAGATAAATATAGGATTATGATTAACAGATAGAGATAAATAGGACACAAATGGAATTTGTCAAACGAGAAGGTGGTCGAGGAGCTGGAATGCATATGTAAATACAAGAAGGAAGACATGGAAGTCACTGGATTGTAAAATTCAAGAACGTCCTTGTAAAATTGAGATGTGTGTAGAGCAATGAAATTAGAGAGGTTGTGATCAAGGGATCAACTCTATCAATGTCACTCTTCCTAGCTTCAAAGGAGGTATTGATATGGAAGAATACTTATAATGGGAGAATCAATGTGATAGAATCTTCAAAACTAATGAGATTACCAGGGTGAAAAAGTCTACCTATGCTATTGCATAATTTGAAGGGTTTGCTTCAACTTGGTAGGACTACATGGTGAAAAAATAAGAAACAATAGGAGTTAATGATATTCCTTTAAGGCCCCATATATGTTTCATGTTTAGAACCAACTATTACACCAATAATTGAATACAACTCAAAATGAATGGGAAAACTTATTGCAGCCTAAGTGTACAGCCAGAGTTATGGGCCGTATCATCCATATTAAGACTATATTATTAACCAATAAAAAGAGACTCCGTATGCTTAGTTTATGTTCCCTAGTTCACAAGCCACAATACAGACCATGGTATGTATACCACAGACTGTACTATTTATCATATTGACAAGCCTTTGAAGTGTCAAGTCTTTGGACTTTGAGATTACGAATAGAGGGTATGGATTATAGTATGAATACTATGGCCCATGTTGTCCTCCCATAGTATTAATCCTGTAGCCCAGACCCCTATATCATGGTCTAACCTATGGACTATGGTATCAATATCTTAAGTAATACTGTTGACCATGGTGTCTCATCATAAAATTTTAGAAGTTTTTAGTAAGGGTATTCTAGTAAATTTCTATTCATTCTAAGCTTAATACTATGTTGTTTTAGCTTTTTCTAGGGGTATTATATATACCACACTTAGCTAAATTTCTTATTCTATGCTGACAGGGATAGGGCTTTTCATCTTAAAGTTCAAGAATTCAAGTCCACCTTTAGATTTTCAATTAATGTCTTCAGTTAACATGTATGCGGGTATTCAGTGAGAGATTCCTTTCACTCTTTTGCCCAAATTTGTGTTTTTAAGTCAAGACTCTATGAATTTCCATGACAGAGTCACATGTTAAATTTCTAGTTTCATATGATAGTCTTTTGGTCGTTAACATGTCTCCCGGGCTTTATGATGATTTTCCATGCCTATATCATAATATCTAAACTATCTATATGTTTAGGATGCGTTTGAATTATGAGTCTAGTTTCTATGAAAGATTTTACCTTTGACATCAAATCATTTTATCATCATTATTCTCTGATAGTTACATGCTAGCACACAATATATTCTTGTTGTAAGTATGTTTTGTATGTCTGATCAAGTAACTCAAGTATTTTCTACAATATACATAAAATATTAGTTTTTAGGCTTGACTATTTAGCACATTAAGTATTTTGGATCAAACTAATCATAGACCCAGATTATTTTAATTTGACTAGTACAAGACTAAATAGAGAATTATTTTACTAGTCCAGTACAGCATAGTATGAGCACTAGTATTTCCATTTTTGGAGTAGTATGTAGCACTGAGTGGATTTGGGTTCTAGACAACCTCAATCCCAAAACTAAGTTTCCACTATAGGATTTTTTTTTGGGATTAGGCTTGTTTTATTAGTTTAATGTACCCACATAGTTATTGATCTCTTATATTTGGAAGTATTGGACCCCCTCCGTTCAATGTGAGGGAAACACATTAAACTCATGATGCTCACATAGCTTTTCTCAGTTACTAGAATATCCCATCTATGTTCAAATGTAATCAGACTTAAGTTATAATTATATTTTACAATTTACAGTTTACAGTATACTATATCATATTTCAGTTGGTCTATGGCTATAATATTTATGTATTTTATAACAGTTTCACAATGTACAGTTTAACTTATTATTGATGAGTTTTATTTCCCTACTTCAGTGTCTTACCATCAGTTTAGTATTTGTACATATATGTTTTTGTGCATTCAAATTATCATCTTTACATGCCTGCATAGTCAGTACATTCTAGATGTATTGATTCATACTTTTTTCCTACACTCGCAATGTAGATTCTAGACTCCCGTCCCATTCTCGAGGATAGTATTAGATGTCTATTCACTAGACCTAGAGTTGTGATGCCTTATGGTTTAATAACCTTGTTGTCTATCAACATTATCTTTTTCACACTCCTTAGTTTACTTTATGTTACTCAATTTCCGTATATTTTCTTTTATGAGTTGAAGATCTATTCTAGCTAGTTATTCTTAGTTTGTAGAGGCTTTTTATACCTAGTGTTCAGTATTCAAAGTGTAGGCTTCTTATTATTTCTTTAATTCTGATTATTTACTATATAATTTTCTCATCGTTTATGCTAACTTTGCTACTAATATTGCTTCCATTAGAACTCATTATTGTACTAGTATGTGTTTTTGATATCCATGTTTAGTTAAGGGTCCTTTGGGATCCTCAACACCGTGTCCAGTTTAGGGTGTAGACTCAGGGTGTGACAATTCCTACTTGAATAATCTAGAAAAACATAATAAGGAGAAAGCACTGAGAGGTACAATTAGGAACAACTCAAGATTATCTATGTATTGACAAGGGAAAAAATATGGAGAAATATTATGATGAGTTTCAAGCCTTTAGGATAAGAGTCAAATTGATAGAAGAAGATGTTTTTTTTCCATTATTCGATTTAGAGCAGGGTTGCACAATACCATTTAGACAAAAACAAGACTTCACAAGTACCAAACTCTAAATGAAATGGTAGAAATAGATATTTAGGTTGAAATAGGACTTAAGGAAAGTCAGCAGACAAAGTCAAAGGCTATTCCAATTCGTGGAACAAAGGTGAAGAGGTTGATCAACATACTTCTAATGTCGCAATCCTAGAGAATTGATTCCAATTTCAAACAAACCAATTAAAAAGATTATTCCAAAGAAGAAGGAAAGAGGAGTATTCAATAAATGTCAAGGTTGGGGACATGTGCACAATAAGTTCCTTAATAGAAAGTCTTTTGTGATTAGGGAAGGAGTTCCTTACCCCATGGAAAATTATGAACAAGATGGTAATACCCAAGAAAAAAATGATAACTTTTGAAACAAAGATGAGTTTGACCAAGATGGCATGGAAGAATGGGGGAACATCCAAGTTTTAAGTTCTTTTGCAAGATGATTTATGATTACCCAAGTTATGAATAACCCAAGACAAATATAGAACTTATTCCATGCAATATGTATTATCAAATGAAGTATGTTCCTCTTAATTGTGGAAGGAGAAGCTGCACAAACGTGGCTACTACCCTAATGGATTTCTTAAATATTACTACCACAAAACATTCTAAGACATACAAGCTCCAATTTATAAATGAATGTGGAAAGGTGAAGGTATACACAAAAGTTTTGATAAAATTCAACGTTGGTAATTATCATGACGAAATCTTGTATGATGTGGAAACTATGCATTTTTGCCATATTTTCCATGATAGACCTTGGTAATATGATAGATAAAAAGTATGAATGAAGGAATAATAAATATTCAATGTTGTTGCATAATTAAAGGCAAGTACATAGGAAAATTACCCCTTCAAAACTAGCAGAAATCTATAAAAAGATAGATGCTTTGAATGAGAAGAAGCAAAGAAAGCAGAAAGAATGTGATTCAATAATTCTCATAGAGAAATGAGAGATGAGAAATGGGAGGATGACATTGATGACTTTTTACGAAGGCTTAGATTCAAATCTTCAACCCCAAGGTATGTATACTTCTCCTTCTACTTCTCTTTATTATTGGAGGCATGCTCCTATGTTGAAATAATGGAGTGTAGTTGCATGTTTTTTCTCTTTTTTGATAATCTTTGATGTGATTATATTGCATAATCTTTATTTGGGGAGTTCCTTCTCCAATTGTAATCCTTACCTTTAATGTTTTACTTGCTTTTGGAATAAAATGGGTCAGTTCCATGATCTTGCTGCTTTTCTATACTGTCTTTTTGCATATGATGATATTTGTGGTAGTATTAAATACTCATTTTATGTTTGGGGTGACCAAGAACCTTGTTTTATTTATTTTAATTATTCTATATTTTAAAAAAGTATATCTTAGTTAGATGATGGAGATACAATCTTTTTGCGTGATGCTGTTTTAATTAACCTAAATGCTAACCCTCAAATATTGAGGAATTTGTGGTTGTTTGTTTCTCCCTTACTTGTTCTAGGGTTGTATTTGAGGATGAATCTTTTTTACTAAGGGGATAATTATATGATATTGAATGGAACTACTTATTTTCCTTCAAGGGATAGTTGGAAAACTAAAGTCATGGTGACTATGGAGACTATATATGTAGCTTGGGAAGACTTTGTTGAAATAAAGGTGAAGCAATTCCACATTTGGATAGTTACTTTGATGAATATGTGTTGAGAGGAGATAGAGTAATCCTGAATTTCAAAAATTCATGATTTAGGAGAAGACCAAACAAGGCATTTATCTCATTAATGGTATTATCATAATAGCTAGTTATTTTTTTAGGTTAGTATAAATAAGGTCTTTAAGGTTTATATTTACTTGGTTGGTTCTTAATATTGAAAACTATTTCATGTGTGACATTTTGATATAGGTTCAAGCTTATGTTTGAAACTTGTTTCTAAGTATGGTTGTGAGGTTATCCATCTCCTTGAGGTCCACTTATGTGATTGGTTCGTAGTAGGTTTTGTGATTTGGAGTGTTGAGTCTTTATATTTATTATTCTTAATACATCTTTTTATTTTGTGTCTCTCATATATATTTGGTGGTTCTTCTGATCATCTAGTAGGGTTTCTTCACTCTATAGTGGTGGTTGCCTATTAATTTTTATTGTTGGGTCAATTCTTCTTTGATTTGTGACTTGTTGGACTCATAATAGGAGGGCTTATGTAAAATATAGCTAAGACTTCCTATTAGTTTTCTTATTATTTTACGAATAACATATCCCATCGATCCTTTTATTTTATTATTTGATTGCTTCC
>JBDJHY010197596.1:0-11691 GCA_039654485.1 Withania somnifera | reverse complement strand
TTATTACCATCTGAATCACAACTCAAGTTTACATAAGAATAAAGCAATTCATTATCATATTTATCAAATAATAGTGGGGTATCATAATAGGAATCACAATTAGGACCAACATCATTAGGAGTTTTACCACTTGGGTTCCCTAAATAATCTAGAAAGTCAAGACTATTTTCACCCAAAGGATCATCCCTACCATAAGATAATGTATTTCTATCCAAATCACAAGTGTGGACATTAGGTGGATCAAATCAATCTTACTAGAAGATGCTACTTGGTCATCAAAAGTATCAACTAACGTGCCAAAAATTTCGGAAGCCACATTATCTATCGTATTCAAAGAGCCATTAAACTTGACACGTGGCGAGGACCCATTCAAGTCATAAGTGCTAACATTAGGTGGACACAAATGGACTTTAGAAAAGTCAATTCGATTATTTAGAGAAACAACTAGTGTTCGTGCACTTATAACATTGACATCATCATTAAGAAACAAAGTGCTACCATCATCACGACAACAAGAAGGCTCATCAATACAAGATGAAGAATTATCAATTGAAGACAAGCTATCACACAAACTCAAATAAACATCATGTTCCCTTACACGACTCAGAGTGTTGAGCATAGCTACCATACATGTAATCACAAAAGAAGAATCCTCTTTGTTATGGCTATCTTCTTTGGAGAACTCTTGACCTTTTGTCGAGATTTTAAGTACCTCATGGTTCTCCATGCGATGAGGCTCTTCATTCAGCTTGCTTCTGAGAATACATGTCAAACTTTCTAAGGATGATACTACTCTTTTATATCCCTAGTACCTTTCACGAATATCTTTCATGTCAGATTTGATTGTCTCTTCGTGTTGTAGATATACTGAAAGATAATATATTTGTATATCTTCTATGCTAGACTCCACCATATTGTCATGAAAATAAAAGTGCATGCTACTCTCTATCGACTTATCGTGTCTTAAAAATAAAAGATGTATGCTAGTTTCCACTGGCTTACTGTGTCTTATAATAAACATATATGATAGTCTCCACTGACTTTCTGTGTCTTGAAATAAGGGTACACACTAGTATCTACCAACTTTTCATACTTTGAAATATAGTTGCATGCTAGTCTCCACCAAGACTTTGCGACTCAATCCACATAAGTGTGCTAGTCTCCCCCGACTTTCCACTACTTACTGCAGATAATGCGTGCTAGTCTCCACCAACTTGTTGTGGCTTAATGCAGATAATGCGTGCTAGTCTCCCCGACTTGCTGTGACTTAATGCAAATAATGTGTGCTAGTCTCACTGACTTGACGTGAATTAATACAGATAATATGTGTTAGTCTCCACCGACTTTCCGTGACTTAATGCAGATAATGGCGTTAGTCTCCACCGACTTTCTGCGACTTAATGTAGATAATGTGCACTAGTATCCTCTGACTTGTTGCAACTTAATTTATATAATGCACTCTAGTCTACACTGACTTGTAGTGACTTAATGTAGATAATGTGCTCTAGTCTCCACTGACTTGCCACAGCTTAATGAAAATAATACGCGCTAGTCTCCACTGCCTTGTCGTAACTTAATAAAAGTAGCGAGAATAGGGCATAGGGAACTTACCTCTTTATTTGGATGTTTTATTAGGAGAATTAATGAAGATCCTATTGATATGATATCAATAACACTGGAAAAATAAATGCCAATCTACAGGCCGGACAAATTAAGATTCATTGACAGAATATTAATTGTGCCAGATAAATAAATATCAATCCATCAACAATATATATCGGTGTCCATTGATAGGACGAATGCTGATCCATAGGTATAATATTGATTGTTTATCGAGAGGATGAATGATGACCCATTAACAGGATATTAATTATCTATTCAGAGAATCAATAATGATTCACCAGTTGTATATTGGTTATCCATCGAGGGAACAAATATTGATCCATCAGACGAAGGGGGAAAAATATTGATCAATTAACACATTATTGATTGTACATTGATAGGACGTATGATGATCTGTAGGATATTGATTGTACATTAATAGAACAAATGATAATCCATCGATAGGGTATTGATTGTCCATCGGAGGGACAATATTAATCCATTGGGGGACAAATAAAATCTAGATATTATATTTTTAAGTAAATCTTGCACATCAATGCATCTTAAGGACACCTTTGACTGTTATCCTCTCTAAGGTTCATTGTGGAGGGAAATATAGCTTTATGACGACATATGTTTGTGAAAACAAGGAATGATAGACCTTTCGGTGAATTGAAGAGGCAATGGCCCTCCCGGAGATAGATGATGAGCATTAACCTTTTTGGCAATGCAATGGCCTTTTCAAAAAATAATGATGACCATTGATCTTCTTAGCAATGAAACAACCTTCTCGTTAAATGATTATGAGCATTAACCCTCTCAGTAATGCACCAACCTTCTTGGAAAATAATGACGAGCATTGACTGTCTCAACATTGATACATCCTTCTAGATAAACGATATTGGTAAAAGGTCATTTTTAACTTGATAGATATTGACGTCTTTGTGTATCCCTGTACCCAAGGTAAATAATTAATTTACACGGTATTGATTTTTGCTAGAGATTGAAATAAACTCTTAAAAAGACATTCATAATATAAATGAAAGACTTTATTTGACATTGTCACCTCCTTTCAAGAAGAATAGACAAACAAGAGGTTCTTTTGAGAATATATGAATGAAGAAACATTGTATACCCTACAACCTTCATGAACCTCTATTGAATTTGACAAGGATGTGATTTTTTTCCTTATATGATGATCCTATGCCAATCTATTTATGTCGTGTACAACTCAATGAACGTCCATTGTTCGATGATGTCGACATATCTGATATTTTCTTGGACAGCTCAGAAGATCTTTCAACCTCATATATTGATAATTGAAGATGACTATATACGAAATCTGACATAGTCAGGGATTAGTTGGCTTTGGACTTACTGCAATTGGGCATTTCTGAAGTGAACTCCAAGCCTTCTTAATTGGAAAATTCTTGGAGTTGATTTTGTATCCTTGATAGCATTCTTGGTAGAATTTTAGGGTGATCCTCAAAATTTCTGCCCTAGTAAGCATTTTCAAAGTATGTTTATAATGATTGATAGAAGATTTTGACACTTGAGGAATCACGGAGATCTTCCTCAAAATTCCACCCTAGTTGCATTCTTTGACACGTTCTCCAATCTATTGATTGAAGGAGTATGCTCTTCTTTTGAATTTATGAGTTCCACTCAAAATTCTACCCTAGTTTCCATTATGTGTTGAAATGGAAATCTTGCCGATGAATAACCAATCCATGGTGGCACCTACATATCTATTTGAATCAGGAATTAGGTCAAGCATATTTCCAACTCTCTAATTTTCCTTGCCTTTGTCTATCAAAATATAAAATGAAATCATTAGTAGCATTGCAACATGGACTATACAAATATGATTTGAGCTAGCCAATGGACTCATGCATTATTTGAAAGGAACGGGGTTCCAATTTTGAAAAAAATGTCATCTTTTAAATGGGAGAGCAACCTTATTTTGCGAAGACATCATATTTAAGTGGTATGATGATCCAATTTTGTAAAAAGTATTATTTTTGAATGAGATGATGACCCAACTTTAAAAAAGTGTCATTTTTTAAAAGGGGTGACAACCCAACTTTGAAAAAGTGTCATTTTTAAAGGGGTGACGACCAAAATTTGAATTCAAAAGTCCATTTTGATTAAAGTAATAACCAATGTGTCACTTTGATAAAAGGGACAACCCAAATTAAAAAAATACGACTTTATTTGTGAGTAATCCGATAGGCCGCTTTAACGGATTTTAGATGTGCTCTAGCCTATTTTATTTTGAAAAATAAAACTGTGAAAAGGGTGTAGAGTCCTGGCTGTAGTTGGTACCAAAAATTAGTATTGCACAGAAATTTTCCTCCTTCGTTCCTTGTTTTAACTGAGATTATCTTTGAGGTAATTCATATAGCTTCAAGTGGTACCTCAAACGTACCAAAGCATCGACTAGATCCATTCATTTTGCTTCAAACAAGGATTGAATTGTACCTATCCTTACTTTCAAGACCCCTCTCCATAAAGAAAGTCCTATACCACACATTTTGGAAGTACTTAGCTGGAGGATTATTCAAAGCATACTCAGAAAGACATTCAACAAATGCATTGTGATACCATATGCTTGTCCTTCATGTAAGTCTCAAGTAATGTTAGAATATCTCGAATAAGATCATATAAGACTTTATTATCAACTTGTACTTTAGGTTACGAATGGGTATGCTATTCATTTGGGGTAAAAATGACTTAATCTCTCCTTGAGTGTTGCACTGAATTTGTGCTTTTGAAGGTTGTTGAGTCTTTGATGCTTTGATCTTCTTTGTTGTCCCTTTTTTTTTACTTCTCTTTCTCTTTATTTGTTTGAGCTTCTCCTTTTATTCTTTCTTTTGATTATTTTTTTTTGTTAAATTTTCTTATTGATGTCTTGTGGGGGGATTTTTCTCTCCCTTCTTTCTTTTCTTCTTTTGTTTGAGGTCAATTTGTACCCTCCAATTTTGGGGAATTTTGCGTCTTTGCCATTGACAACCTCAACTTGAATCTTTATTTTTGATTCACACATTTTTAGTATGCTCAATAAGATTTGGCTAAGAGAAGAATAGGTAATGTAAGCATTCAGAAAGGTACTGACTTAGATGTAGTTGTCCAAAAATAGACTTAGGCTCAAAGAGGGACATACTAAGGATTAATGTCATTTGATAGGCTTGAAAGGTTCAATCAGGTCAAAGAAGGCCTACGATCCTTTCCCAAAACAAATATTACTCATGATTTCACCTCAACAAACATTTAGGCCACTTTCAAGATCAACAATAAAATACAGTTGAATTTAACCTAAAACCTCATCACACAATGCATATGAAACAATGAGGTTGGTTTCTTTCTTATCCAGAATGCACGTAAGAGATCATCTTTAAGTGTCACAAATATACAAATGAGAGGTACCACAGAAATCTATGGTTCACCATAGAGTTGGTCGTCTCAAATCGAAAATATTTTTATTTTTCATGTGCACTTTCATAATAGTGTTGGCACCAACAAAATCAAACACATGATTCCCAAAATAAAATGAACACTTCATTCTCTATGTTTTTTAAAAATTTTTAAAAATAAAAAGGATACCGAATCCAAACAAGGTTGCCTACATATCTCATCAAGATGAGAATCAGGTGCACGTAGTTCGTGAAGATCAAACATATTCCTTTTAGTGTTTTTTTTCTCATTTTTGAACTTGAAAAGAAAAGAAACAGTAAAAAGACTCATTTTTTAGATTTTAAATTGAAAAAATAACTTAATGATTTTTTTTTTTGGTTTTTATATAATCTCTAATCTAGAGAAAGAAAATTTGATAAGATTTTTTTCGTAGGAACAAGTCTAAAGGATAAAAGTATTTTTTTGAATTATTTTTTAAAATTTTAGATTCCTACAAAGAGAGAACTAAAACTAGTTATCCCATAAAATCTTTTTTGTTTTTTTTAAAAGAGTGCATGAAAGAAATGATTTTTTTCTTCTTTTTCTTCAACTTTTCAACTTTTTGAATTTTTTAATAAGAAACTAAACTAAGTCTCTCATTTTTTATTTTTAAAAAAGACCACCAAATCTGAGAAGAGCTGCCTACGTATCTTATCAAGATGAGAATTAGGTACACGTAGTTCGTGAAGATCAAACAGACTCTTTATAATTTTTTCTTTATCTCATTTTTGAAATTTAAAAGAAAAAAAATTGCAAAAGACTCATTTTTTTATTTTAAATTGTAAAAACTTCATGAAATCTTTTTGGGTTTTTTCGTATAATCTCTAATACAGAGAAAGAAAATTTGATAAGATTTTCTTTAATTTTTTCAAAGGAACAAGTCCTAAGGGATAAATATATATATATATATATATATATATATTTAAAAAATCAGATTCCTACAAAGAGAGACATGAAACAAGTTATCCCACAAAATATTTTTTGTTTTTCTCTTAGAAGAGTACATGAGAGAATTTTTTTTCAGTTTTTCAACTTTGAAATTTTTTTGAATAAGGAAATACACTAAAACTCTCATTTTTTTAATTTTTTTCAAGAAGACCCAATAATGGTTGCTTACGTATCTCATCAAGATTAGAAACAGCTGCGAATAGTTCATGCATATGTGAAATAAAATACATGTGTAAAATGACTCATTTCTTAAAGGAAGGTAAGAAAAATAAAAGATATTTAAAACATGCACAAAATTTAGTGCAAAGGTACAAATAAATTTGGAGCGATGCCTTGTAAGTCATTTGTGGGATGATGTCTTTAGCCATAGCATTCAATCATGTTGAGGCCTCTAGATTGTCTGCGAGGGAATTTTTTGCATTATTTCCCAAAGTATTTTCGGAGACTGTGCAAGAGTGCTCTCACAATTTCCTTTGAGAATCCTTTGTTGTATCTTTTCTTGAAATGACTTAAGAAATTATGACGTCTCTCAATCATTTGTGAAAAATAGATATGGTTATTTTCATCTCCAACTATTGGTGGAGAAAGCTCTCCTGCAAAGATATGAGAAAGGGTTGTTGCAGATATGAGAAAGGGTTGAAAGCAGGAAGGTCATGAAAAAATGATAGAATAAATGCAGTTGAGTAGCTAAAGACTCCGTTGATAGATCGGAAGACTGGATTTTTAGTTTGCATACCTATTTTTTGTTTTGATATTAATCCTACTCCTTTATATAGCAATATGAGTCTTTTTACTCATATTGACATGTAGGTTAGGTTTTTTCTAGCCTCGCGTGACTCCGAGCTTACTATGATATTTTTGGATAATTAGAAAGGCTTCTCGAGGAAATCACCGTAATATAGGTAGGCTACAATCTATATTTTTCAGACCAGGTATTAGTATAGTATATTTAGGGTAAAGTGGCATCACCGATATGGTTATTATTTCAGCCTAAGGTCTACTTAGCTAGCTTGTACTTAACTATTTACCCTGGGACTATATCACACTGCCCGTGTGATTATCATCAATTATTGACCGTATTGTAGCTGGGGGAGGAGTAACACCTTTGATGCATATTGTTATATGCTGACTCTGGACTATAGTGAGATTTTGAAGGGGATTATATTCGCGATTAGAGCTTAGTAGCTATCCTCTAATTTAGGTTGGTGGCATTAGAGCCGATCTCGGTAGACTGATTATTCTGTGTTCTACCTAAGTTGTCATGTTTGATTAGAGTAGGTATGGTCCCTTTGGTACACAGATAGACAATTACGACTTTGCTTGGTTGTTAGCAATCCTGCATGTTGATGTCCAGACCTAGCCAGGTGCGAGCCTAGGAGTGTGCTTTATTGGACTAAGTTATGAGAGCTCCATAGTTTCCTATGTATGAGTGTGTTCTTGTCCCTTGATGAGCTCCCTTTACGAAGTTTTGATGATCGGGATCGTAGTTTGGATAGGAAAGGATATACCTCGTGACTAAGGCTTGGCAGCTATCCTATGAATTCTAGTTAGCCGTCTTAGACCAGAATAGCCTACTGATTATTTATGTGTAATGGTCGTGTATTGAATGTTTTAAAAGGTAACTTGCTTTTTTGATAGGATAATAATCAAAAATGAATTCCTTATACATATTTATACTTCTATGAGCAGTATGGAGATATTTTCTCACATCATTACAATTTTCTCACTATCACTATATAATGACCCTCACAGTTATTTGTGAGAATTATGCAACATTTTGTGTTCTAATTAGCTTCCCAGTAGGTTTTCCAGGTCATTTTTGGCTTGTTGGTACCGATGTTTTGGTTTCTCTAGCGGCTTGGTTGAGATTTATCTCACTTTACCTATTTTAGAGCCTAAACTAAGAATTTAATTTTGGCAATTCCGTTAGCTTTAGAATTCCAAATAAAGTCTAGATGGACCTTAAGTTTGTGTTTCGGGATTTACATTTTGAGTTCGTGCTAAATTGTGTTTTTCTTTTTATTTAAGTCCTAAATTTGGAGCTTGGGTGGTCATTCCAGTTTGGAGTATTAGAATGGTTTCAAAGACTTCCATCAATTCCATAATGGTGATTTTAGGCTAGTAAGAGTATTGGTTTATTTCTCGGGTTATCCAATTTAATTTTGAGTACCTTGGTAGGTTAGTGAGAATTCAGTATTTCTTTGTTTTTTGGGGTCATTTTGACGATTCCATTAGATCTAGATTATCGCTTCCGTGCTGTGTACATATTTGGTTCACTGAAATTGGACTGAAAATGCTCTTTCTAGACCCTTAAAGTACATGATTTGCAGCTTTGTGAAATTGCAGGCACAGGCCATCCTAGTGAGGGGTTAGGCCGCAGCGACTTGGATTTCGCCCCTGCAATCTTCATCCCAGAGATCACTTTCTCCCCCCTATGATAATCATCCCAATGGTTTGAAGTCCGCCCCAGTGATGGAAGTCCTGGGGACACTTTGGTTACCCCAGCAACCCTACCTCGGCCACCCTGACTCCACCCCTATGAGAATGCAAAAACTATAAATAACTACACACTCTTCAATTTATTCTTTTCACAAAGTATATTTTTGTCAATTCTCACAATTTTTGTGGTGAGTGTTTGTGAAAAATTCTTCAATTGTTATAGAAAAAGTCCCCAAAGGTTTCCCTCGTGTTTCACCCACTCTTAGTAAGTCTCTTTCCTTATTAATTTCATGAAATTGGGTTTCCTCCATTAATGACCAAACTAAGAAAAACTTATGAACTTTGGTTATATTCGGGTTTTATGAGTTGATTCTCGTTCTTTGAACTATTCTACTTACTAGCTAGTGTTCCCTTGTAAAATTTCCTCATTTAATTTTGTAAAGTATGAACCTTTGACCCTTTGTAATCAAATTTGTACCGAGATATTTTGAAGCCCTTCTCGCACTCGAATTGTGCTCATTTTTGGAGCACAGGTTCCTGGAGTTGCTAGGAACCCCATGGAGAAGTTTGTTTTTGATTTCAACAAGTGAGGCCCATAGGCCCGTTTTAGGGTCGATTTTAAGCTTAGTCCAGAACTTAGTTAAAACTGCATTGTTAGACTCATATTGATTCCTGGATTCTCATTATATAAGTTTTAGAGTTATTGCATACTGTTTGCTATCAGTCAAGTTAATATCTATGATTGCCGCACTTTGTTCGTCAGATGATAAGTAGGCTCCATAGGGCTATCTCTGGGTATATAGGCAGCCATAGGGTGGGTTTATAGGTTGTTACCATGTACTTGGACCATTTCTTCATTCCATTCCCTATTTGTTTCTTATATTGGCATTCGGTGTAATACAATGTCTATGACTTAAAATTAAACTTGTGATAGCTTTAGGATGACTCTAGAAGTAGTAGAATGTCGATGTATGGGTTGGTTTTGGGTTATGCCCTTGGGATTGGGCTGTTGTATTATGCTGCTAGCTATAGCTTAGTTGCGCCTGTGCAGGGAATAGGTTGGCTATAAATATAGATGTATTGATGTGTTGTGCATTAATTTTATGATAGGTTGAGCCATATACTCTGTTTTGAGAGTGCATTGAGGATGGGGCCCTATCACCACTTGATTTTGATGTCGTGGAGGCTAGATATTGATAATAAGGATAATAATGGATGATGACATAATACATGATAAGTTAGAGTATTTTAATAATAATATAAGTTAAAGGACCTTTAAACATTTAGACTCAGCAATGTACCCAGCACCCGGTATTACTATTTTTACTTGTTTTAGTCCAGGATTCACACCCTGTCACTAAGAAATATCATTTGACTAATTAATACTTGGACTTGAGTCCGCCTCAGTTCAGCAATGAGTACAACTGCTGTAACTTGATTCCTTCATCGTAAGACAGTGAGTATAGCTTTTCGACGCTTATTATATTTTTTTTGGAGACTTTGATGATACTTGTTCCCTTGAGGATGTTGGTGATACCACTATATTGAGGCTTTAGACTCCATACTTTTCGAGATTACGGCTTGATGATATTATTATTATGAGGCATTAGATGCCATATTGTGAGATCTTTGAGGCTTTGTGACTTGAGAATATGAGATTATGATGGCATTATAGATTGAACGTGGTGGGTGTACCTCTATAGACCTTGTCTCTAGGCTATAGCGATCCGAGGAGGGGTATAGGGTGGAGTAGGGATATATAAAATCTAGGACTAGCCTTCCATAGATCCTGCCTGTTGGGCCTATAGGTACCGGAGGAGGAACGTACACAGGACTTGTTACTTCATGGTTTGTATTTAATTTTTAGCACTTGTTTTCTTCAATGTACCCATGATCTTATGGGAGTCCTACGGGTGAGCGTGTTTTCTGTGTACGCTACCATTCATATGGGGGATTTTGAAGTGTTATATTGCTTTTTATAGTTACTGCTTAATTATCATTACTGTATATATATGTAAGACTACCTTGCTATGTGGGATATTTTTGTGAGAAATCATTTGATTATCCATTCCATTCTTACTTTGAGTTTACCGTTATACCATCCATGTTCTTTCCTTGTCTACTTATCCAGCTTTTTGATTACTTTCTTTTATTGTTTTTATATATCGTTACAAGGATTCTAGGTATGTTCTCTTTTTTTCCTGAGATCTTGTTCTGATGTTTTAGCTAGAGAAGACATGTCTATTTGTTTACTTGATTTTCATCTGAGTAGCTAGCTTCCATGTTGTACTATTTGCTTTTGTGAACATACTTTATTGTATTCCATTCTTTACTGAATTTATGATTGTTATGTGCCTAGTGGGACCTTGAAGCCTACTAGGTATGGGTTTATTTGGAAACTTTTAATCATATTATACTTTTTACCATGGAGAAGATCTGAGTATAAGCGCCAGCATTGATTTACGGATTATTGTTCATGCTTACATCTTGTTGCTTTCAGAGATATAAGGTGAGCTTGACGTCCAACTTTCCCTTCTCTCTCTTCGAATAGGAATTCTCTCTTTTGTAATTTTGGAGACATACTTATAGTAGATTTTTTCTTATACTCTGTACTTCAAGGCTCTGTTCATTTACACTAATAACTGGTTTTGCGATTTTATTGATTCTGTTATTATATTATGCTTTTTTGTCATATCCCCTTTCCTTTATACCTTGTATTGTATTTGTGCATTCTTCTATTATTGATGGCAGTCCTCTGCTTCATCTTTAGGCTATAGGGTAGGTTCTCCTACTTTTGGGAAAGTAGGTGCCATCATAGGTTCGTCTAGTGTCAATGTACAGAGCTAATGTCTAGTAGAGTCTAGTAGATTAGCATGGAGACTTCCATGGCTTATCTTCAAGAGGCTATAGTGACATGCCGGAATGTGACTTCTTCTTTTGAATCCAACTTTATGAGTACATCCTAGACGTTTTCTTGAAAGTATCCACTCATTCTCTTCATTTTTTTTTACAGATGTCGCATATACGATCTTCAGCAATTAAGAAGATAGCTCGAGTTTAGGCCAGAGCACCCGTAGAAGTGACTATTACTACTAATACTCTAGATACTCCACCAATGCCTACATCACCATTTGCAACACTTGTTGCAGTACCTCCTCCTGATATCCACAACATATTAATGGCAGGTTCTTAGTGCTTATGGTGGTCCTCCTACTGATGGGGCATAGAAAGCCGCCCTATTAATAAAGC
>JBDJHY010197567.1:0-11692 GCA_039654485.1 Withania somnifera | reverse complement strand
TTAACCTCACCCAAATTCTTCCAAGTCCTAATCAGGTGACTTTACACTAATCTCCATCACGTCTCATAGTGTGTTCCATACCAACCCCCGATTATTGATCTCAGTTTAACCATATCCATCAGGTCTCAATGAATTAGATGAAATCTCCAAATCTTTATTTTTAGCATTCTTTTCTAAATCTCTACCCCCACCCAAGGCAAGTAAAAAGTACAGGAAAGTTCTTAATATTGGGCACCATAAGAAAGCAATCAAAGAGAAGAGCCCTACAATACATGCATCACACCAATCAAGAAATGCTAATTCTACCTAAACCTACTTTGTTATTCAATCATTGTTACCACAACCCTAGTTGTGGTGTCTAGCTATGCATGTTTATATAATTACCATAAATCATAGTTATAGAATTCATAAATTCACACTTATGATAGTAGAATGATGAATCTTAAAGAAAAAGATCGAATATGATCTTGAAATTCACAAAATAAAGATGGAAAATATAAAAATTATTTTCTAAGTCACAAGAGAAACTCAAACATACAACCCAAAAGTGTATAAGAATGTGTAAATCTGTAAAAAAAAAAAACTAAAAACAGAGTATATATAGACATGTGATTCAATCCCGGATTGAATAGGAGAATAATGGGATGGATCATGGTATGGAGCATCCTGGCTTGGTATGGTCCTTCCCAACGATCGTCCTAGAACACTTGGAAATTTCTTTATTCTTCTTCTTCTTCATGTCCTCAGCATCAATTCTTGGCACAGAACATCCTAGGTTGCTACAGCCTATTTCCGTATCTCGTGCTCCAACACTTAGATTTAAATTTCTCTAATGTTGCGAGATCCTTTTAGGTAAGCATCAGTACGAACCGTTCTGAGCATGCCTCCAATCAATCAGAGAAAGCATCAACATGGTCCGCCCCTCAAAGGTACGGGACCGTTCCACCATTCTTTTCTCCAAACATTGCATAAAACTTATCCATTTTTCTCTCATTATTCTTCGGCACCCAAAATCCCTACAAGTACACAAAAAGCACATAAAAAATCACAGAGTATCACTTAAGAACAACCTTAAATCCTTTTTTTAGACATTGCTAGTGTCATAATTTACCGTCATTGAACACCCTCAACTTATAGTCATCTCTTTTCCTCAAGCAACAAGCTAAACAAAATAACACATAAACACAAGGATTCTAGTATAGGTACATCAGCCACAAATTAGTCCAATGAACATTCTTTTTAACACCCCTCAATTACTTGTTCAAAACCAGTCATGTATTATCAATTTGAGGATTTAATAATAAAATTACATTATTAACATGCAACACAACATACATCAAGGATATTGAATCAACCAACTTACAAGAAAATAATGCAACCATGATTCCCTCACAGAAAGAAGTCTCTCTCATAGTAAATTGAATGCCAATGTGGGACTAATTGAAGCACTCACTCTCATAACAAAGTCAACTCAATGCGTGTATTCAATTCATAGGCTTGACCTTATTTTCAACACTTAGTTTTTCAAATAGTCAGTTTCATATCACGATAGGACTTTTTGGCTTGTAACTTAGGCTAAAGATTGAGTGGGGTATATTTGGAAAATTGTGGCTAGCCCTACTTTGACATTACATTATTCAATCCACCTATCTCTTTTGTATTCCTTTTTTCCCCTTTTTTCTCCTTTTATTTTATAAGTGTGGTTCTATTGTCTCTTTCTTTCGCTCATTTTTCTTTTCTTTTCTTTTCTTTTTCTTTTTCAAAATTGTTTCATTATTTCTTCATTTTTTTCATTTAAGCCTTGCACCGCACCTATATTTTCCTTTTACCTTCTCTAACTACCTATTTTTTTATTTCGGACTATACTTTTTTTCACCCTGGTTCTACCCACTCTTAACTTAGGATTTTATCCTGAGTTAAGGTATAGTGCCCTGGGAGGAGCAAGGGATGACAAGGAAATCTAAGCTTAGAACGGTAAGACTAATGAGCTTAAATAAAGAAAAAGGCTAATAGGATCAAAATAGGGATTGAAGGGATACAATTTTCATTTGGTTCAGTCGTTTAGGCTTAAGTGGACTAAATAAACAAAAATGTCCTATTATCACTTCCTAACCAACTATTCTATGATGCTAGTGCGAGAAACGGGGCAAGTTCTTTCTCATACATACGCTGGGGACTGGAAAACAAAAACCTCGCGCTCTCAAAGGAACTAATCATATTATCTACTATTAGTTTTAAACAGAGTTCCCAACTTAATTTTTAATCGATAAGTCAATATATGCAATGTCAAAAATAGATCCTAAGGATAAATTTACACTCAATAGATATCGAACAAAAGCCAAACAATTTTTAGTGGGTCCAAATTTGAAGATTTCACATTTATTCAAAACAAGAGAATATTTTAACGAACAATCAAGGGGGTCTAAATTACAAGATTTCACATTTACATAAAAAAAAATTGCATAGTTAAACAAAAACAGGATGCAACTACTAATCCAGACCCTAAACTTATATGAAACAGAAAGACACAAAAAGAAAAACAAAAATAATATTCTAAACATGCCGGTTCAATTACTGATGAATACCACTTGCGGGAAAAGAAACATGATAAAAAAAACCCACAAGTGGGCATATGCCCCACCCCCATAGAAATACAGTTCATAATCCCCAATCGACCATTATTCAAAAACAAAAAATAAAGATCATAGGATGAAGACATACTTTAAAGCTTTGGGCATCAGGAGGTGGATCCAACAAGGTGGGGTCCCCCAAAGGATCATCCCTGGTAGTAATTGTGGTGCCAAGTGACATCGTGGTAGTACTCTCTGATAAACTAGTCTCAAGGATATCCTCAGGTACCGATATGGGAATAACAATCATAGGTGGTTGAGGTGGACCAATTGTAGTAAAACTCAAGGAGGCACCAACCTTGTGGTCCTCAACCTGGCCAGAAATACACTCCTCCTGCTCTCTGTAGGACCATATAGACTGCCTAGGAACTCTCTCTTCCTCTTTGTGCTATATCTTGGACAGGTTAGACGAATCCTCTATAACTGGGTCCATAGATACCCTCTTTCCCCCTGAACGGACATCCTGTTGGACCAATGGTCGAAGTAAGGTCCTTGTCTAGGGCAGTGTAGAAAATAGAACCTATGGGGAAGAAGCTTGTACACTGGGCCTAGGCATATCATCATTCTCGGATCTCAATACAACTATCTTCCCCCTCACTAGCTGCATGTTTGGTGTCTGTAAAGAATTAAATATAGCCGAAGTACATGCCTAATGGTTGTCAATCCTCTTATTAGTCAACTCTAGATTCTCATCATATCTTTTTTGAAATTTTGTCAAAATATTTCGTCCTTCCCTCTATATGATAGGAATCATGTTCAAGTCCATTTGATCAATTCATGACTCAGCAGTATGCGATCTATTCACCAACGCAAGAAGAAATGAGTAGGACACTATAAAATTATAATCCTCAGTATCATTCTTGGGTGCTGCTGTCTCAGGTTTTACGAACTCAGGTGCCACAATAAACTCAGTCATAGATATGGACTTTTCATATCAAACTGGGTGGAAGAAACTCATACCACTCAAACTCAAAAACTGGTGGGAGGATAGGATCAATGACATTAGCCTACTCAGCAGAAATAGAAGGCGGGACCTTATTCGTAGGTGAAACTAATGCTAAAGGTGCATGCTTAGAAATACGAACACCATCACACTGTTGTACCCCAGACATCACAAGTGAGGTCTGAGGCTGGACAAGCTGGGCTGCTGTTGGTAGTGGTATCCATGTAATGTTCGTTGCATCGAATAGTTTTTTCTAGATCCTAAATCAATGTAATATCATATGTGTGCTGCAATAATTTCTTCCTATCCAAATCCTTACCTACCAATAGTTCATCCTCCACCATTGTTTTTTAAGGAAGTCTAGGGTAGGTATAGGCCTTTACATAATCCATTGCTCTATCCTAAACTCCCTTACAAGAAATTGGGCCACAGGAATTTAGTAGCCTTCAATAGTTCAATCAATGAACATCACATGCTCCCAGCTCAAAGTATTATCGTTAACCATCATCATCAATCGACAACACATAATCAATGACGAATACATAACTAAGAAGTTGAATGACCTATTTGTGATCATACCATGACCATGATCCCATGATAGATTATCCTGAACCTGAGATATCTTCTCAGTTATCCAAGTGTACAATTTTACTAGATATGTCGGATTATCCATCATTTTCTTATCTCTAACCTAACCTATCTGGTGGTAAAATTTAGGAGTGGAACCACCCAGAGATTATATATCTGGCCTATATAAAATCTGTGTATCATGGACTCTCAAATATTAATAGTATAACTATGAACATGCACCTCGTGGTATGTCCTTGTTCTATTCGCAGTTGTGCTACCCTTCGTGATTTGGCCCCAACTAAATTATATCACTCCACTGTGTAATTTCGTAGAACTTTTGATTCATTAGCCTAATGTAATGACCCAATAAGTCAATACCTGATGTCATCCTAACTTTTTAAATTTTGTAGCTAGACACGGAACGAATCCAAAATTATCTGATTAAACTCGTACCTCATCGATGACCGTCTTTATTAGCTTGTTGTCTATTTGTTCGTTTCCTCTTTTGAAAATCTCTAGACTCCATTTATTATGCCATCTATTTTTAATTATTAGATCGTAGCATGCCTCCCAACCAGGTTAGTCGAAACCTTGGTCCTCTGGCCCCTTATCTACCGTAGTGTTAACCTCGATCTTAAAAGTATCCTCTGCCTCTGAACCACCACATGAACATGCCTTTGATCCCTGCTCATCATCATTTTTGTCTTAAGTCTAGTCCGCATCCTTAGCAACATTATCTCCTTTTTCCTCTCTAGACTGGGCTGAAACCTCTACAACATCATTAACTTGGGTCTTCTCAAGATGAACTGGAGAATCGGGCTAATCATGTAATCCCTTTATGGATCCTTTCTCAAAAGCTTTCTAGATATGGTTTGTCGTACTAGATGCGGAGGAGGTTTTACCAAGTAAAATTCAACAATCCCACTAGACTGTGGGATATCTCCATCATGATATGACTCATATGTAGTCAGTGTGGTTCTTTCTTTAGCTCTTCTTATTCATGGCTTAACCATTGTACATGTCAGAACATTTCAGTATTAACAAATGTTAGTACCAAAGATAAGACTAAATAAAAATTAATTTTTTTTAACAACCTATAGGTGTTTAGGACGGGGACTGGTACCGTCCGTCCTGCTCTAGAATGGAACATACCAAGTGTCATTCCTTCCTCCTTGTTAAATTTTCTTTTAAAGAATTTAGTAAGTATTGAGGGATGGGTCTTAGTATGGTCCTTCATAGTGTGGGACATATCATACTGAGGCTCGTATCACATGGGAGATCAAAAATATTTTTCAAGTGTTTCAATACGATTCATGGTCTGTCCCCCAATACTTGGGAAAACTTTTACTTGGTTTCAATTTCAGTCAGCAAGTTCGAGTTGTAATTCATCGAATCCCTCTCATATGTAGTTTACACATGCTTGGTTGTATTTCCAACTTGTAAATCTCAATGTTCCATTGATTCATTGACTTACAACCCCCAGTATTAAACATATACACGTATATGATCACCAGGTTTTTAATGCAATGCATGACCCTTACGTTCATAGATAGGGCATTGCCAGGCTACTCATACTATACCCGGTATCAAAATCATATTGATTTTATTTGTTTTAGCAATGAAATCATAATACCCGTAATCTCAGAGGTTGGACAACAACTAAACCAACTATTTAATCTAATTTCAAATACAAAAACCAACAGACATCATTCAAAATCATATTACAAACTCACGACTACCCCCATGAAGAGTATAAACATATTAGTTCACTCCTTCTATGTACCTATAATAATCAACTCATGAAATTAAGAAAAATATTCAATACTAGACCAATCTAACAAAATTACCCTCATCATTCAACTCAAATTTGTAAAAAATTAGTCGAAAATTAATGAAAACAAAAGAATTTACTTTGATCTTATGTCCAAGAAAGAGATGGTTGAATGCTTTGTGACTAGTATAGATACTCAAAATTTTTGCTCTGAACTTGAAAATAGGGAAGTGGGTTTGTGCATTTAGGCCTAAATGTAATTGTGGAGGATTTTCAAGATGAAAATTGAGGAGTTTAGGGAGTTTCATACGTTTAAAAGTTGATAGAGAGAAAAGTTGTTGGATAGAGGTTACATATTTTTATATGAGAGGAAAATGTGTTGAAAACCCTTTTAAAATGGGTTTTAGGTCTGTCGGGTTGCACAGTGGGTCGACTTAACATTTTTACTTTCTTGTTCAAGGCGGGTCATCCCAATTCAGTACTGTTCGTCCTATAAATCATCCAACTTACTTAGCACATTTTTTAAATCCACTAACCAACCCTGAGTACGGTCCATCCTAGATTGGGACAATCTGTTTCATAGCCTATCCAAGTATACTTATCCTATTTTTATAAGGTTAATATATCTTACATGGGGTTACGACCATTGGTATGGTCTATACCACTTTAGTACGGTCAGTACCTTTAATCATTTGGCCCTGAAGACTCCAAATTTTTAGAATATGTTTTCCCTATTTTCCCTTCATTTTCAACTCCATATCCCTACATCTACAAGCAAAAAAATTACCCTATAAATTAAAAATCCTAATTATTACATTACAAATCTTGGGTTTCCTCCCAAGTAGTACCTTAATTAACATCGCAGTACGATACAAATTGCTTGAGTACTCAGACTTCCTCAAGTGCGAGCTCCTTTATAACCATAACTTCTTTCGTAGCTCCTACGTACAAATTCAAACACAGTCCATTCACCTTAAACCGATGTCCATCCTTAATTTTAAGTTAAACCGCACCATGAGGGAAAACATGTTCCACAGTGGAAGGGTCAAACCACCTAGACTTCATCTTACCTGGAAATAAGTAAATTCTTGAATTAAATAAGAAGACCCTATCACTCAGAATGGAAAATCTCTTTTGAATTTTCTTTTCATGGTATAACTTCACTTCCTCCTTGTATAAAGTTGCATGCTTATAATATCTCACACTTAACTTATCAAGTATATTCATCTAATCAAGTCTTAACTCAGCAACCTTTTTTATATCCTGGTTCAATCTCTTTAAGGGCCACATGGCTTTGTACTCGATTTCAATTACAAGTGAAAATATTTTCCATACACTACAATACATGCATCACACCACTCAATACTGCACACCATAGGAAAGTTCTTAATACTACGCACCATAAGAAAGCAATCAAAATGAAGAGCCCTACAATACATGCATCACACCACTCAAGAAATGTTAATGGTACCTAAACCTACTTTGTTTTTCAGTCATCGTTACCACAACCCTAGTTGTGGTGTTTAGCTATGCATGTTTATATAATTACCACAAATCATAGTTATAGAATTCATGAAATTCACCTTATGATAGTAGAATGATGAATCTTAAAGAAGAAGATTGAATATGATCTTGAAATTCACAAAATAAAGATGGAAAATATAAAAAATATGTTCTAAGTCACAAGAGAAACTCAAACATACAACCAAAAAGTGTATAACAATGTGTAAATCTGTAAAAAGAAAACCTGAAAACAGAGTATATATAGATTGTGATTCAATCCCGGATTAAATAGGAGACTAATGGGATGGATCATGGTATGGCACGTCCTGGCTTGGTATGGTCCTTCCCAGAGATCGTCCCAGAACACTTGGAAATTTCTTCATTCTTCTTCTTCTTTAGGACCTTAGCATCAATTCTTGGCATAGAACACTAGGTCACTACGGCCTATGTCCGTATCTCGTGCTCGAACACTTAGATTAAATTTCTTTAATGTTGAAAGACCCTTCCAGGTAAGCATCAGTACGAACCATTCTAATCTAGGACGGTCCGTACCAACCTCATTCCTTGAACACTTAAGAAAATTTTATTCTCAAATTCCAAGCAAGCCTCCAATCAATCAAAGCAAGCATCAACATGGTCTTCCCTTCAAAGGTACGAACCATTCCACCCTTCTTTTATCCAAACTTTGCATAAAACTTATCCATTTTTCTCTTATTATTCTCCGGCACCCAAAATCCCTAAGAGTACACAAAAAGCACATAAAAATCACAAAGTATCACATAAGAACAACCTCAAATCCTTTTTTTTAGACATTTCTAGTGTCGTAATTTACCGTTACATGAACACCCTCAACTTATAGTCATCTAATTTCCTCAAGCAACAAACTGAACAAAATGATGCGTTAATATAAGGATTCTTGTATAGGTACATTAGCCACAAATTAGTCCAATGAACATTCATTTTAACACCCCTCAATTACTTGTTCAAAACCATTTATGTATTATCAATTTGACTCAAACTAACATCTTAGGATTTAATAATAACATTACATTATTAACATGCAACACAACATACATCAAGGACATTAATTCAACCAACTTACAAGAAAATAATATAACCAAGATTCCCTCACACAAAGAAATCTCTCTCATATTAAATTTAATGCTAATGTGGGACTAATTAGAGTGCTCACTCTCACAACAAAGTCAACTCAGTGTGTGTATTCAATCCATAGGCTTGACCTTATTTTCAACACTTACTTTTTCAAATAGTTGGTTTTATATCACTATAGGAATTTTTGGCTTTTAACATAGGATCAAGTTTGAGTGTGGTATATTTGGAAAATAATGGCTAACCCTACTTTGGTACTACGCTATTCAATCCACCTATCTCTTTTGAATTCCTCTTTTCCACTTTTTTCTCCTTTTATATTATAAGTGTGGTGTTTTTGTTTCTTTCTTTCGCTCACTTTTCTTTTCTTTTTCTTTTTCACAATTGTTTCATTATTTCTTAATTTTTTTCATTTAAGCTTTTCTCCGCACTTATATTTTCCTTTTACCTTTTCTAACCACCTATTTTTTATTTCGGACTATGTTTTTTTCTACCCTGGTTATACCTACTCTTAACTTAGGCTTTTTTCCTGAGTTGAGGTGTAGTGCCTTGGGAGGAACAAGGGATAACAAGGAAATCTAAGCTTAGAATGGTAAGACTAATGGGGTTAGACAAAGAAAAAGGCTAATAGGCTCAAAATAGGGATCGAGGGGATACAATTTTCATTTGGTTCAGTCTTTTAGGCTTAAGTGGACTAAATAAACAAAAATTTCCTATGATCACTTCCTAACCAACTATTCTATGATGGTAGTGCAAAAACGGGGAAAGTTCTTGCTCATACATATGCTGGAGACTGGAAAACAAAACCTTTCACTCTCAATGGAACTAATCATATTATCTACTATTGTGGTAAACACAATTCCCAACTTAATTTCTAATCGATAAGTCAATATATGCAATGTCAATAATGGATCCTAAGAATAAATTTACAATTAATAGATATCAAACAACAGTCAAAAACTTATTAGGGGGTCCATATTTGAAGATTTCACATATATATCAAAACAAGAGAACATTTTAACAAAAAATCGAGGGGGTCAAAATTTCAAGATTTCAGATTTACATAAAAAAATTGCATATTTAAACAAAAACAGAGTGCAACTACTAATCTAGACCCTAAACTTATATGAAACAGAAAGACATAAAAAGAAAAACAAAATCAATATTCCAAACATGCCGGTTCAACTATTGATAAACACCACTTATGGGAAAAGAAACATGGTAAGAAAAACCCACAAGTGGGTATATGCCCCACCCTCATAGAAATACAGCGCATAATCCTTGATCCACCATCATACAAAAACAAAAAATAAAGATCATAAGATGAAGACATAGTGTAAAGCTTTGGGCATCAGGAGGTGGATCCAACAACGTGGGGTGCCCCAAAGGATCATCCTTGGTAGAAATTGTGGTGTCAAGTGGCATCATGGTATTACTCTCTAATCAACTTGTCTCAAGGGTAACCTCAGGTACCTATATAGGAATAACAATCATAGGTGGTTGAGGTGGCCCAATTGCAGTAAAACTCAAGGAGGAGCCAACCTTGTAGGCCTCAACCTGGCCAGAAATACTCTCCTCCTGCTCTCTGTAGGACCATATAGACTTCCTAGGAACTCTCTCTTCCTCTCTATGCTATATCTTGGACAGGTCAGACGAACCATCTATAACTTGGTCTGTAGATACCCTCTTTCCCCTTAAACGAACATCCTGTTAGACCAATGGTCGAAGTAAGGTCCTTTTCCTGGGCAGTACTGAAAATAGAACCTATGGGACAGAAGTTTCTGCACTGGGCCTAGACATGTAGTCATTCTCAAATCTCAACACAACTATCTCCCCTTTCACTAGCTGCATGTTCGGTGTCTGTAAAGAATTAAATATAGCTAAAGTACGTGCCTAAAGGTTGTCAATCCTCTTATTAGTCAACTCTAGATTCTCATCATATCTTTTTTGAAATTTTGTCAAAATATTTCATCCTTCCTTCTCTATGATAGGAATCATGTTCAAGTCCATTTGATCAATTCAGGACTCGACAGTATGCGATCTATTCACTAACTCAAGAAGAAATGAGTATGACACCATAACATTATAATCCCAAATTATCACCCCCGTGTGCCATTGTCTCAGGTTTCACGAACTTAGATGCCGCAATAAACTCAGTCATGGATATGGACTTTTTCATATCAGAACTAGGTGGTAGAAACTTGGACCGCTCAAACACCAAAACTGGTGGGAGGACAGGATCAAGGGCATCAGTCTGCTTAGTAGAAATAGAAGGTGGGACCTCATTCGCAGTTAAAACTGATGCTAAATTTGCATGCTTAGAAATATGAACTCCATTGTACTGTTGTACCCTAGGCATCACAAGTGGGGCTTGAGGCTGGACAAGCTAGGCTGCTATTGTTAGTGGTATCCATGTAATGGTCATTCTATCGAATAGGTTTTTCTAGATCCTAAATCAATGAAGTATCATATGTGTGCTGCAATAATTTTTTCCTATCCAAATCCTTACCTACCAATAGTTCATCCTCCACTATTGTTTTCTAAAGCAATCCAGGGTAGGTATAGGCCTTTATATCATCCATAGCTCTATCTAAACTCCCTGACAAAAAATTTAGCCATAGGAATTTTGTAGCCTTTAATAGTTCAATCAATGAACATCACATGCTCCCGGCTCAAAGTATTATCGTTAACTATCATCATCAATCGATAGCATATAATCAATGAATTATACATAACTAAGAAGCTGAACGACTCGTTTATGATCATACCATGACCATGATCCAAAGGTACATTATCCCGAGCCCGCACAATCCTCTTAGTTATCCGAGTCAACACTTCTACTAGATATGTCGGATTATCCATCCTTTTCTTATCTCTAACCTAACCTATCCAGTGGTAAAATTTAGGAGTGGAACCCAAAGATTATACATCTGGCCCATATAAAATATGTGTATCATGGACTCTCAAATATTGATAGTATAACTACGAACACGCACCTTATGGTATATCCTTGTTCTATTCGCAGTTGTGCTACCCTTCCTAAGTGATTTGGCCCCAACTAAATTATATCACTCCACTATGTAATTTTGTAGAACTTTTGATTCATTAGCCTAATGTAATGACCCAATAAGTCAATACCTGATGTCATCCTAACTTTTTAAATTT
>JBDJHY010197548.1:0-11693 GCA_039654485.1 Withania somnifera | reverse complement strand
CCCAAATAATAAAAAATAACCTACCCGAACAGCTAATTATAATTAAAAAGAAATTGAGCCGAACGAAGTTGGGTTGATCTTTCTAAATTTTTTGAACCAGTCAGAGTCGAATTGACTGTCTCGATTACTATACCAATCCAATTTGACACATTTTAGGTTAGTCCATCTGAAAAAATCAAACCGACTGAAAGATTTAGCTAGATCCACCCACGGGCAATAATAACAATTGTAAACTTAACTAAACTATTATGGTGGATAATGTACTCTTACAAGTTGTATTAGACGTAGATTATAAAACGTAATACGCAATAAAGATAATGGGTTTGAGAATAAACTGAGACAAGTAAATGGTATTATTTGGGAAAAGTACTTGTAAGCTTTAAATTATTATTAAAAATTTATATTTATTTAAATTATCTTTCATAGCCTAATAATAACCACAATTTTAAAAACTCTCTGTCCTTATCATTGCAGCTAAACTTATATGTTTTCTCCGGCCTCACCCCTTTTCTTGTTAATCTATGAACTCTGACTCCTACGGAAACGTAACAATCTTTTAATTTTTTTAATTGTAAGTAATTATACTGATGGATGCTCTGTGATATGGATTACAATTAATAGTGTCGAAGACCCTCAACTTTTATTTCCTGCCCGATCGACTGGTTGTTCAATGGAAGCAAACCCATCATTTTGTTTCACTAGTAACTTGAAATTTCATCTTAATGGATTTATTTATGTGAAATTCTTTCTTTTTACAGATACTCTATGCAATTCTATATTTATTAAGTTTTTGGGTAATGATGAATTATTAAAAAGATAAAAAGAAGCTTACGGAAGGAATTCCGGTAAGTTATGACAATGGGAATACGGTAAAACGACTTGGATTGTTGGGCAGACCACTAGTAAAGAACTAAAAATTATCCTTTAACTATGATTAAAAAACACAGGTTAGTAACTAAATCAGATTCATTGATTTATTAAAAGGTAGTTGGCGGTTTAAACGATGGTGGTGGTCATTTTTCACCGGAAAATGGTGGTTTCGGAAGATTGCTCAGGCCAATGAGTCGTCTCGCTGTTTGGGTGGTAACAGAGGTAATGACACTGATTTATGGTTTGTGAATTGTATATAAATTTTTTTGATGTATCAATTAAATTTATAACATCAAATATTGTATCTTTATCTATTTTTATATTTATATTTTATTTTTATATAATTTTATAAAATACAAATTATATTTATTGATATAAATGAAGAAATATGTAAAAATATAAAATATAAAAAAAGAGCAAAAGAAGAATAAAAAATAAGAATATTTTTATTCGAGAATACACTTATATTCATTGATGTTGATACAATGTGATGTAATGAATAGAAAAAAAATATTATTTTAATTATATTTGTATTTTAGAATTTTATATTGCTAGAGTTGATACAACTTTTAGAAAAAGAAAAGTAAAGATATCATAAGAAAAGATTTATTATTTTGAATGTATTTTTATTTAGAATTTTATATCTAGATACAACTAATAAAATGGTTATTCATTTTCAAAAATATTTATAAAATATAATTTCTCAAGTTTAAATTATTTTTACCTTATTTTACCTATATATAAGCTATTGTACGTGACTTTTCATTTTATTTCTTTCAAGCTCTATACTTCTCATTCTCTTGGGCCTTGGATATTTATCGTGTATAACCAATAAATTTTATTGATAAAAAAAGGAAAAACTACATGATATGATTATATTAATATTTAATTATATTATATGATTAAGATTTTAAAAAATAAAAAAATAATTATATTTTGATAAAATAACCAAATTTAGATATAGAATTTATATATAACTTTGGGGGTTACAATTCACTTACCGATACTTTCTCAATTGTATAATTTGAATTGTTTTTTAATGTTTCGAATTTTTATATATATGAATATAAATTGTATTTTGATATTTTAAAATTATTATAGACATTATTGAAATAGTATATAAATTTCAACTGTATAATTTAAATTATAATTTTTATATACTTTTTAATTTATTTATTGTAATTAGCCAAAGTATGACTATAACACCCTAACTTATTTTGAATTCATGACTATCTATGAAATTTTGACAAGCTACAAAATATTTATGACACACTAAATAATTTAATTTTATCCGAAATAAGGGTGATACATAAACTGCTTTTGTCAAATTCAAAGTAATTTAATAGTAATTTCGTAGAAAATACACTACAAATTAAATGACAGGAAGGATAAATTTCCATCAGGCTGTGACATGTCTATCGTCAAGTCAGTGATTTGTTACCCTGTAATTCCACCACAGTAAAGTAGGAGTATAGTATCAACCAAACCCTATTCCTCTTCATACAGATAAAATATCAAGATTTAAAACAAGGGGAAAATTCAATTTATCAATTATGAATTCACACTTTTTGGTTACCCTGTGTGGGCTCGTGAGGTGAAATCCCAACAACTAAGTATATGTTTACAAGTGTAAATTATATGCAGATCTTATCTCTATTTTATGAAGATAGAAAAGTTATTTTTAAAAAACTTTCAATTAAAATACATAACACGTTACAAGTCAATTTTTAAAAAATAATACAACAAGACATATAGCAAATAAGATACAACAAATAATTACATAACATATAGAGTAGTGAAATGAAATCTTGAAACATTAGAAGGAAAACAAATACAAAAGTCCCATTGGCATTGATATCACAAGGGACTTGATATCAACCAACAAGAAAATAAAACAAAAAGAGAAGAAACTTGTATTCAATAAATGAAAGTACACATGTACCCATAAATAAGCAACCAATATGAATATCAAGGAGAAGAAATTCTAAATCTAACAATAAAAGAAATTCACTAACAAGCTAATCACTAAGCCATCCTAACTTAGATAATAGGGAATTCAACTTTTCACTATAACTATATTCTTTCAAGAGTTTCTCAACCCTTCACTACAACCTAGATATTCTTACCATCCAATGCAAAGAGGGGAGGAACAAAATACTTTCTCATGGACCAATTATACGAAGCCTACAGATTTGATTTCCTAACGAAATACTTTGATCCATTTTATTGTAAGACTACAGATTTGATTTCCTATACGAAGCCCAATGAATCACCCACTAGCTCTATTGTCAAAAAAAAAAAAAAAACTCTTTACACCCCTAATATCTTTCATCACATATTTTTTATAAATTACAAAAAAATTTAATTTTTTTCTCGCTGATACATTATTTAGCAGATTACTTTAAACGAAATCATAAATATATTTTGTATGAAGTCATAGATACACTTATACATATTTTTTTTTACTGATACATTAACAAATACTTTGTGAATTTAATTAAAAATTTATAATTTTAAAAAGTTATTATCATATTAATTAATTATAAATTATAGAGTTAGATTTTGAGTAATTTTTTCAAAGAATGTTCTTTTGTGCAGAGGCCCGATAAAATTGGCCTATGTGATTAGCCCATAGAAGTGTTGGGTAATGGCAAATTTAGACCAAAACTAGACGATTGGCTAGACCACTTTAACGTACTAAGCTAGCATTAGGAGATTGCGATTGTATTTTATAATTTCATCAAATATAAAATTCTTAAAAAGTTATAAGATAAAACATTATTTTAAATTTTACGCAAGAAAAGACTAATGCTATGCGTGAAGAGATTGTCTATATCATATGAAAAGACTATATTAAAATACTAGTTACAGTATTGTTGACTATTGTATCCTTATAAATTATATATACTTAAAAGCTTATAATCACAAACATTTATTTATAAAAAAATATAAAAATTTATAATTTATTAATATAAATCTTAGGATATAATGATATTCTACTTATGAACTATCATTTACTAGTTTAATAAAAAACTTCAAACACATACCAAATAATTTCAAATCATAATTTCAAAGTTATATATCCAAACAGAAGTGTTCAATGGATGCCACTGAACTGGGAGGCCCACTCCATATGCCTAAAGAATTTACCCCCCAAACTGTTGAGGTAAAAGCAAAATCACTACTGTTCTGGCAATCTACCGGCAAAAAATAGCAAACATAACGTCAATATTAGATATAATCAAATATATTTTATTAAATTATAAAAAATAATTAGAATAGCCAAAGTTTTAGATTTTTGCTTGGCTACAACTCAATCTTAACTCGGTCAAACTCGATTGTATATAGCACTACTTAAGTTATATATATATTTAATTTTATAATATTATGTATACTTAAGTTATAAAGTTGTATATAGACTTAAACTTTTTTGCCCGCTACGACTCAGTTTTAACTCGATTTTATGTAGTGTGACGTAAGTTGTATATAGGCTTAAATTTATAAAATTATATATAGTTAAAAATGTTAAATGATAATCCATATACAATATGAAAAGCTTATATATAATTGGGAAAGAGTTCCAAATTGGAGCTGAGCAACTAGAATCTTTGGTTATTTTAAATAATTTTCATACTTTGAATTTTTTTTAATAAAAACCTAAATATTTGTTATTTTTTAATTTTTACCTTCGTTATACTTATAGGTGTTCCATTCATGAGTTACCTAAAAGCAAGAGAAGAAAATTCTTGCCCACACTATATAGCTGTCTTGCAAGTGTGTACTAATTGTTTTCTAAAATAAAACATTCTAGCCAATAATTCAATAAGCACGTCCTGTATTGGTACAAATGCAAGTTGTGTGGTTCAAAAGTAAGTAGCCAAGCGCAAGATTTGTCTTGTAGATAAACCAGTACCAATTTATACAAGTGACAAAACAAAATTAGTATATGAAATCATAACCCTATCCAATTATACATTGATTATTGACCTGCTCAGTCGTTTCAACTCAATTCATTTCAATTTAGATCAAATTAATTCATGATAAAACTAGTAAAAATATTTTTTATTTGATGTATTAAATATAATCATACTAACAAAAAATAATAACAAATAAAACTTAATAAGAATTTAAACCCAACTCCTATCAGCCCAAGTAACTATAAAACATCAATTTTGACCCACCTAAATTTAGTTCAACATAGTCAATTTGCCACACTATACAATCAATGGATTTTCGCGCAAGAGGAAGAAAAGAAGCATCACCTCACTGCCGGTTTCATTATAGAGCAAAACAAGAAGGACAATTCTATTTCACTTCTCTAGAGGTTGAGGATGAGGAAGTGATGGGGACGACGATGCTCGTGTAAGGTAAGAACTCTTTTCTAAACCACTAGAGACAGTCACCTACAATTATCAGTCTACCTACACAACATTGTAGAGAGACGAGAAATCATTGAACCAAATAATTGTAGATGCTGTCGTCCATTTTTGACAGCACAAAAGCTTTAATACTTGCAAAATTATTAGCTTTAATAGTATATGCCGTACAGAGGACATAGATTTTTGCAACCATTTCAAGTAATATCTTTAAGAAAAGCTGAGAAATAATTACAAGTAAAAGGAGTGAGGAAGGGGGATTTGGTGGTTGGCTATGTAGCTGTCATTAAAAAAAGACTTAAGAAAAGTAGAAGATAAAACAACACGATATGTTGTGGAAAACACAAGGCGTCTACAATGATAAACTTTAGGACCTGTGTATTTTCGTTTAAATCCAGAGATCCTTGAAGAATAGCTGATGCATAACTCAAAACTCAGAGAATAATAAATAGGGCAAATTTGATAAATCACATACCTTTAGATACAAATAGCAAAATATTTCATATGTTTTAAAAATTATAAAATATCCTCAATTTTACAAATATTTTATATCAAATATTTTGCATAAAATAATTAATATATTTATAAATTTACAAATATTTTATTGAATGAACAAGTAACAGATTTTTATTTATTTACAGATATTTTTTTATTTATAGATATTAAATAAGTTACAAATATTCTCCACAGCAGACCACCTCCATTTTTTGTCAAGCAAACCCGAAAACCACCAGCTCGAATGACCGCGACCAAAACCTTACCTGCAGCTGCCTTCGACCAGCACCAACACTATACATAAAACAACCGCCGCAGACCCCTCTGTTTCCCTTTCATTTAACGTTTTCATCTCACAGAATCCGGCAACCTCTAAACAACAGTAACTAAATGCTATAGTAACCAAACAGTTATTGCCTTTCCCGACCACACCACCCGTTTCCCTGACCTCCGATACCAACCTAACCTTTCGTCTGACCCAAAACCTATTGAAAAACAGCCTGTTTCAGTTTCAAAACCGCCACTGTCGTCCACGCTTCCACCATTTTTTCCGATGAAGAATGTCTTCACCTCCAAATGGACTAGCTTCAACACCCAAAATCACTAACCACCAGAAACCAACAACAAAAACCATCACCATAAACTCCACCGCACCGTCATCAAAGCTCCGAACACCATTAAAACCAAACCTCCCTTCTCTATTCGCCGTCGACGAAATACCAACAACGTCGCCTAATCAAACCTACCTGAAAATCCCCCGTCACTAAATCAGTCCACCACATCAAACAACAACCACAAATACACAAGAATCAAAATGTATTTGTGCAAGGATTAAGATTTTTAAAAATTTTGAATTTTTTTTAATTTTGTGAAACTAATGATATAAATTGAGATTATGGATTGTAGACTTGAAATTTAGGTAATTTTTCCAAATAAATGTACTTATTTTTTTGTCCATTTAAAAGTTTTGTCTTTTTAGTCAATAACGTTTAACATGCATATTAATCTATTGATACGTAAGTATATCAACTCATAAGTGATATCAAAGTCAAAATTAGGAGTTTAATTTTCAATAACAACATAGTGCATGCAGCCGGTATTGGTGGAGGATTATTGGGTAAAACTTCAATATTCTGCCTACGAGGAGTATCCGAGAGGAGGGGGGGCATCATAGTCAAATATGATGCATATTGTAGGAGTGCGGCTAAAAGGACATTGACCCACCTAACTAATATGGGCCCAATAGCAGTGGCCCACACAAATACCGGAATAACAAGGTAATTAATATTTACCTTAATAAAGAACTCTTAAATAGGAGAAGAATCATACAAGGAATATACTACCATTTATAAGTGGTAGAGTTATAGTAGGATTACCACCATACTTAGTTACATCAAATCCCGGATATCACTCTGAACAACGATTTTCCTTCTAATGGGGCATCAGAGACATCTATAAAAACCCCCCAGTAAGTTCAAAGGCAAAGGTACGCTCTAAATACTACTCACTAAATATTCGTGGAATTCTCCCATTACTTGTTTACTAACTTAAGCATCGGAGAACGACCGTGGGGACCACCCTGGGCTTTGTTTTACAGATTACCATTGTGATTCATTGATACTAGACGGAACATCCTCATATTACTTAATGCATATGGACGGATATTTTGATAACAACCGTATTAACACAAATGCCTTATCTTTCGGCTTAAGTGTGGATTAGTGACATAATAAGAACAGGCCTTAAGAGAGGTGTGGAAAAAAGTCTTCCCAATTACTTAAGTGATACCAAGGGAAAAGGCAACGCAAAGAAAATTGTGCCATCTGTCCAGTTCCATATGTCACAATATGCTACATTAAAGCCATAAATAAAAAACTAAAGTAAATTTCAATGTCCAACAAGAAAATGGAAAGAAATCAAAGCTATTTTTCTCTTCTTTGTATTTGTAGTGCATGTCCTTCACCCAAGTCGACAGTCTATCAAAACCTCTACAAGATAAGGGTAAAACACTATATATATACCATGCTCCCCAAATCTTACTTGTGGAATTACATTAGATTTGCTATTGCAAAACAAAAATGCTACTTTGATGTCCAATTCTGTGTTCTCTGATTAACGTGACTATATTAAAAGTTCTCATCCATCCAAGATTTTTTGACTTTGATGTAAATAGTCTTACATGAGTTACGACCTGTAAGAATGAGGATTATGCTACGAGCTTAACAAGTTAACAATGCTGATAATTCTACTTCCTGATTGCACGGCCGGTATGCCACAAATGTGTGCCATCATTTGAGAAGGAACCAGGGTTAAAGCATGTAACTCCTGTGTATTTGAAAGATTTCTGCTCACTTTTGTCCCCCAACACTATCTGTTCGGAAACATCAGATCAACGAAAATCAATTAGAGCTAGTTCAAGCGTCAGTTTCAGGTCGTAACAGTATAAAGAAAAAAGAGAATAAATGTTCTCAAATGGACACAATCTATAAAACTATTTAACCACATGAGGATCATTGTGAAACAAGATTATAGATTTTAGTCATGATTCTGCAATCATATATCTCCTAAAATTATATTTTAGCCCCATGTACCAAGAAGCTATGTTGCTAGAGTTTTTCAAAAATATTGTTGGATGTGTACCAAATTCTCCCAAGGTTATGCATGTTTGGAGGATCCGACATGTGCTGCTACACTTTTGAGCGTCAGAGCAACATACACGGGAAACAGTCAATTTTTTCAGCATTAGGAAAACCCTGGTGTGTTGAAGTAGAACCAAATCCTGAAACTTCAATTGCTAGGCTCTGAAGGGTGTCGCAAAGTGATATATGAAGTGGGTTGAGAACCTCAAGTCTCACGTTCAAATCCTATCAGAGACGAAAAACACTAGGTGGTTTTTTCCATCTGTCATAGCCTTGATGGAAGGTGATAGGTATCCCGTAAATTTAGTCGAGGTGCGTGAAAGTTGGCCCCACCACCAGAGTTATTAAAAAGTATTGCTAGTTCAATGTAATTTCTCCAAGCTCAGGGTAGATAATGATGATTTAGCTTCACGGCTTTTGAATAGGAAGGTATATATGTATACTGTTAAACATCGTCTGAGAGAGGAATATAACTTTTGAAGGAACTCTGATTTCTGCGATATCTACATATAGAAGAAAGAGGAAAGTACCGTATGCGGGATTGGATAAAGGTGTAGACTGTGATCATAATTCCAGATTATGGGTTGAACCGTCAAGGGGAGGGGGCAGAGATGGCTTTGATGTATTATAGTCGCAACAAGCTGCAAGGAACATTAAAAATGAGCAAATCATGAATTTCAGGACCCTACGATACCAAAACAAATCCAGACTTTGAGAATATGGAGATAGTTACATGCTCAAATGGATCACTGGTTTCTTCAGTTGAAGGAGGTACCAGACATGACCTTCGCATTCTATCGAGCATATCTTGGAGGAATAGCACAATGTCTTGGGTATAACATTTGATTCTGTCTCAACATGAAAAGTTAAGTATGTATCACTTCATCAATAATGTAACACACTAACGTAAGTAACGTTTCAGCAGAAAATGCAATCCTTCGTGGCACCTAAGTGCCACAACATTAACATGAGCAATTGTATGACGCCTTCAGGATTACGATTATGCTCATTTTGATTGGGCAAATGAGGGAAGATCTAAAATGTCAACTACACATTTGTCTTGTTTTCTTTAATTGGATAAAAACTCAAAGCTTAAGCTTCATGGTTTAATTCAAAAGTCGCTGAGCAGCAAACAAAGCATACCTGCACGGGTTACTAGCAAATATTGCATTTGGAACATATTTCTGAAGTTCTTCAGTTAAGTATTTAGGCAAAGGACATCTGGGTAAGGCTGTTGAAGGACCTAAAGAAACAAGAGAACGACTTCTCATTACTTTATTGATTTGGTAAAGAAGCTTAAACAGCAAATTGTGATGATTTATCAACGCACCTACATCATCAGGGCCTGCAATAAAAAGAAACCTACTATGCCATTTAGTCATTGGTGTAATGTAATCATTTGTCCAAGCTTTTCAAACTGAACCCTGAATGTTATGTTCATTTGTTACTTGCTTTACAAAACAAATAACAATAGCAGTAATACAGCTAAATTTTAAACTTGAACTTGCCTGAGACTTGAGATAGACTTGAATGAAAGATTAAATGGCTGAGAGCAGAAATTTCCCATGAAGACAAACAAAGAAGGAACCACCTCTACATTTTCGTAACCATTGAGGACAGTCTCCAGATTTCCCAAAGTCTTCTCTAAGGATAGAGGAGAATAGTGGATCAGGCAACCATAATCAGTCCAAATGATGGTTACAAAGATAAAGAAGAAGCATATATACCTCCGCATTGTCCAGCCAGATATCAGATAGTATAACAAACATATCATTCATAGCTTTTTTCTCCAGCTCTGCATCTCTTAGCTGTTGGAAGTTAGGGAAATTTCATATCTACTTTTAGCTGCCACAAGTAGTATTACTATGGTATTTTCATTTTTCTAATACTGAACCAAGTCAAAAAGGATATAGTTTCCTCTTTGGTTAAAATACCACCACCAAAGAAGTCTAGGCCTGAAAAAAATGCCATGGACTTTTCTCTGTCGTCTAATGGGGGAAACCCGCATGTCCTAACCTGCACGATACTTTTAGCAAATTAGCTATAGATTAAACCACCAATCATATTAGCATATACAAAACTCAGCTGAAAATTTGACATCAAATTTTACGTCAAGGCTTAAACCACTGTTGGTACAATAATTGCCTAAAGTTGCTAATTTGTGAACATTCATATCAGAACAAAAACATATTAGGGCACGTCAGCTTTGGCAAGTTTTTCATGATAGAATTTTGAATACAGAATTGGCTCTAGAGTGAAACTCAATCACTTTGGCAAACTTTATTGATCTTATTCTCCACTCGTAGAAATAGGGATATAAATCAGTTCTAAATGAGCAGAGTTTACTTCTTATGCAGTTAGTTCATCAGATGCTGATAAGAAACTAAAAGTGGAGACTGATGAAACTCTCTCAGAGCCTGAGCACCACTAAGTGTGAAAACTGAGGTTGCTGCTAAATATTCATCTACCTCTTTCCCAACTATTTATGTAGCTTCAAACTTTAATTTCAAAAAAGAGATTCAGTACAAGAATGCACCTGAAAAACACCATCCAGCTGCAGTTCACCTTCTGCCAGGACAATCGTATTTTCCATAAAGAAACCTGTAGTTATCTTGTACTGCAGGTTATGGATACAAAGCATGTGATTATCAATATTGTAACACTAAGAGCACAGTTTTCAAGCATGGCCAGCTACAAAGGGGGAACAATGTGCTTTCATTTGATTATAAGATGGATCATAATTAAGGCTTAACATAAACATAACGAAGTGAAACTTTAAAACACAGAGACTAATTAAAGGAGTAATTGAGTAAATGCATAAAGAAATATTGCATCCAAGGGTTTTAGGAAAAACCAATATCTAATTTAAGAAAATGGATCGATTTTAAGATCACTAAAGAACAAAAGAGAGATAAACAATCATCAGTAATGATTCAATGTCACCAGAGAAACTTGCTAAAGAAGTATATTGAATATTCCGATTCAAGCATATTCGTCTTCTACTCCATAGCAATAGCACAGTTGCTGATCAGCTATCAAGAGGAATGAAGTGAGATAAAACATCTGAAAAGGATATTGCACTTGATAAATTTACTTCCACAGCTGCAGTAAGGTCTTCCAAGTAGAAATGGCCATCCTCCAACAGAGATATTACTCCCATTATCCATCTTCTCATACCTGCCCAACAAGAGATTGAATAGGAGATATCTGCAGACAACCATTTCCTACTGTGAGCATCATTTGCAAAGGAACTTGAAAGCCATAGCTCAGTAACCTATCTAGAGGGATGTGAATCTAAACTAAGATCATGGTT
>JBDJHY010197529.1:0-11693 GCA_039654485.1 Withania somnifera | reverse complement strand
AACATGTCTAAAAATAAAAACTCGGTAAATATACTTGTAGGTGCTATATTTAGCACCTAACTCCTTGGCGGCCACCTAAATGTATATGTGGTTTCAACCTACTTTTTTCACTTTCATCTGAGAATGAGGTTGCAACACCCAGTTTTTAAAGCTTATCCCCGATATAAATGAATTCTGATATTACATAGGTTCGTTATAAAATAAAATACAACTATTTAATGTACCGTAATTCATGGAAAATTATACCTACCTCTTATAATAATATTTTTCAACATAACTAGACATACTATCTCTGCTTAAAAATTAACAACTTTATAAGTTTGAATAAACTAAATACATATGCAACTTATAATTTAGAACTCTTATAAAATAATATGAATATGTGAATGTATTATTTTAAAAGAATATTTCATAATTATTTTCAACGTTGTAGGAAGACAATATATATATATACATACATACATACATACATACATATACATTTGTTTTTAAAAAAAAAATATAATTGTTGTAACGTAAGAATTTTAAACATTGTATATAACTCTTGTTTTACTTCAAATGCCAACAAAATATGTTTTGGTTAAATTTATAAAATGGATATCTTACATAAATGAAGAACTAATAATAAAGAGTCATGAACATTTTATAATTAATAAATATTTAACTAGTATCTCATCTACGGTATAGAATGCAGCCAAAAGTTCTGAATCCAAACCATGAGTTCCTCTAGACCAAAGTCCATGTTCCAGAGTGTCACGACCCAAACATCGAGTTGTGATGGCGTCTCCATCCCACCTGTAGAGAAGTCTAACCTTGGCCCAGAGCATTAAGTGGTGGACCAGTACTGAGTATGCAAAAGAAAATAGAAGAGAGATGAAGAGAGAACTAGAAGAGACATATAGTAATGTTCAATAGCAAGTAACTCCCCATAACCTGGTATAGAGGCTGTAAAGCATATATGCACAGAACAATAAAAAATACAACCCTCAATAGGGAAAAACTACAATGTAGCCAACTTGGACCAAAACTAGGACAACTCTGTGAGAAGGAGAACTGGTAAGCAAGAGCGCTAATTGCTCATCGTATCTCCGAACACCTCAGGTCTATCTCACACAATCTTGCTCGGCCTGTTGATTTGTTCTAGAAAATGCATCACAAAAATATGTGGAACTATAGCTTGAAGTACCAAAAAAAGGGTGCCCAATAGGCATCATAGGTCAACTGAGAAAAAGCAAGCAGAATTAAGGTAAAGTGTGACCAAATAAAAAACAAAGAAAGAATAGTGCCAATATAAGCTAACAATTATGAAAGAAGCCAAATATCGGGATAGAATGGACAAGACTCAATTCATAAGAAAATCATGACCAATGTGACATGTACCTGGATCTCCAACGTAGCCGATACAATAAAAGACCATAAAGAGGGATACGGGACAAATAATAGACAATCTACCAGCCAGTAACATACAGGAAGTGACCAATAACCTCAAAAAGTCATAAAACAATGCCTAGCTAGCAACAAAACCTACCAAAATCCCACACGATCGGCAGGTACAACCAGGCATACAAGTAACCCAATGAGACTCCCCTTGTAAGCTCGAAGAGTACACACATGCATGAAGATATGTAGTGTAAAGGGGTTTAGGAAAGTAAATATGTCCCAATAGTAATCGCACATGCTCTTCCTTAGGTGGAAAGGCATGCAAGGTAGGACCCATGGAGGACCCAAACCATATACCACTACTCCGCCGTATATCCCTCCCCTAGGCTACGCCTCATGCCTCAGACACACCGACCCAGGTCAGCAGGGCCCATGAAGGGACTCAAACCCACATGCAAAACCCTCATAAAACGACAACTAGGGCATAGTCATTAGGCATAAATTCTAAAACGCAGGTTCAACCTATATACCATATCCCAATAGAAAACTTAATTGTCATCATATGGGCATTCCTGAAAAATATTGTGATGGGGTACTTGCAAATAAACATGCAAGCTCATCGAATACAACAAAAAAAAGTCTAGATCGGCTCTAAAACAGCCAACTAACTCCAGGGGATAGCTACTAAGCTCTAAATACTAGTATAATTCCCTACCTATCCTTAACTACGTCCTAGAGATGGTGTGAAGAACACAAGTAGGGCCTTGTAGCCCTAGGGTACATAACCAATGAAAAGGTCAACAAGATAAGTCATAGGCCAAGATAAAAACTGTAAAGGGGCTCAAAACTAGTAACCTTATCCCAAGTCTTAGAAATTTACTAAGCATATACAATACTAAATACCAAATCTAATTAACCTCAAAAGACCTGCTAAAATATCTGAAGAATCATGAACAACGATTATAATTGCACTAAGCTATAAAAACCATAACCCATGCATCAAGATGAGTAAAACAAGACCCATATTTCAATAGGAGGGGTCAGAATCCAAACTAGAAATTGATCTGTAAATGCTAGTATCTCGAAAAGATATAATATTTATACCAACACATAAAGCACAACTCATGGAATGTATGCTACAAAATAGGCTCATTCCGATGGATAATAATGAAATAATCCCTAGAAATTTTATATAACGTAGAAAACTTATAACTATAAAGAAATAAAAAAGCTACCTTGTAGGATTGATTGTAGAACTACCAAAAAGAATAATTCTATAGAGTAAAACTATGAATTAAACCTTTTAAATAAACTGATTAAATATCTAAAATTGAGAGAAATAGGAAAACTTTTGTCCAAAAATGAAGAAAAAACTCTATATAAGCCAGCCAGGGTAGTCCTCAATCGCGGAGTAGTCGACGAGATTGCGACCCCCTACGCACCTTACCTTCTGTAATCACGGCCCTTAGCCTTTGGGATCGCAATGCTTTCTAGCTCAGCCAGCCTTGATTTGAATAATTGAGGATCGAAATGAAAATAGTCTGATTTCAATAATCTATATATGAAATCTTTATGTAATTGCTATTCCAGATTCAAAAGGACCAACAAAAAGGAAATTAGAGGTCATTTAAGATAAGGAAGGCCCAAAGTAATAACAAATAAGGGAATTTAAACTACGCTATTTCCAGGAAACCAACATACCAATCCTAACAAGTCGCAATTAACTTGGGGATGTTACAAGAACTCTCTAAACGCAGAGGAATTGTAAAATACAAAAATGACCCGGAGGGTCATTAAAACATCCCTGTCTAAAGGAACTTTTCTCTGCAAAAGTTAAGTAAAAAAGGCAATACCAGAAGTCTAAAAAAAATAAGGGTACTGGGCATGCATATCCCTCTCCGGCTCCCAAGTAGCCTCCTCGATCGGACGACGATCACAATGAAATCTCTATTTCTAAGACATCTCATGTCTCTGGCAACAATAGGCTCAAACTACTTGACATAAGTTAATCGACCATCTAGATGAATCGACTCAGAATGAAGTACATGAGAGGGATATGGTACATAGCAATAAAGCATGAAGATGTGGAATACTTGATGACCGCTGCTAACTCTGGAGATAAGGCCAATCTATTGGAAACATCACCTACTCGCTTAGTAATATCATATGGTCCAATGAACCAGGAGTTAAGCTTGCCCCTCCAAGAAAACCTCATGATGCCCTTCATTGCAAAGAACCATAGAAAAACCATGTCTCCAATGCTAAACTCTAGAGGCCAGACTCTGCGACTTTGCCTACTCTATTTTTTCTATAGTTTGCCCTAAATAACTAACTCTCTCTGTAGCATCTCAAACTAAGTCTGAAGTCTGTGGTAAAATCTCGACACTACTGTACCAACTAATCAATGACTTACAGCACATACTATACAAGGCCTCGAATGGTGCCATCTGAATGCTTGGACGATAGCTGTTATTATATGAGAACTATTACAATGCCAAATAATAATCCTAATTACCACAAAAATCAAAGATACAAGCCCAAAGCATATCCTGAAGTAACTGAATGGTCCACTCGGACTAACCGTCAGTTTGTGGATGAAACGTAGTACTCAAAGCTACTTTTGTATCCACCTTACATTGTAAAGTCCTTTGAAGCTATGAAGTAAATGGTGTACCCTTGGCTGAACTAATGGAAATTGGCACCCCATAAGGGAGAAGAATCTCCTTAACATATAGGGCTGCAAGTCTCTCAGAAACCCATAATGAAAAAGTTTGTGGGAAGTGAGCAGACATGGTCAGTTAATCCACGATGACCCAAATTCAGTCATGACCCTTGGAAGTACAGGGAAGCCCAGAAATGAAATCCATAGTGATCCTCTTATTTCCACTCAGGAATAGGGAGATGCTGTAACACACCACTTGGTGTATGGTGCTCGAACTCCACCTTGTGGCAGTTCAAGCATCAGGAAAAAAAACCTAGAAACATCAGACCTCAGATGATATCGCTAATAATGCTATCTTAAATCTCTGCACATCTTTTGCCATGATATATGAAATATTTGGTACAATAGGCCTCAAGGAGAATAGTCTGGATCAAATCATCAGCCCTGGGAACACAAACATGGATGCCCATCCACAATACACCATTAGAGTATAAAGATGCACTATTGTATTCACCCCTCAGAACCAACTCGCGAATATGAACAAAGGATCTATCCTCGTACTATCGATGTCGGATCTGATCAAATAGAGAACATTTAGCCTCAATATATGCAAGAATTCTTCTGGGATATGATGTGTCTAATATAACTAACGGTTAGTCAACCACTGAATGCCTAAGGCCAAATACCTATTTGAAACTTATTTGGAAGCCAAACTACCCATGTTATCTTCCTTCCGCACAAGGTGGCTGCAACCATATTCACTGTTCTCGGATGGTAAAGAATGCTATCTTCTCTATCTAAGATTTAGCTCCCTTTGGTTCAATATGTATTGTAGGCTGCGGTGTCGGTGAAAATTCTCACAATGAACTCTTTAGAGACAATGTCTCTAGATCTTGAGTGAGAAAACTACAGGCGCCAACTCCAAATCATAAGTATGGTAGTTGCGCTCATGAACCTTCAATTAACATAAAGTATATGCAATGACCTTACACTGCTGCATCAGTACAGGCCCCAAACCAATATTGGAGGCATCACAATAAAATGTATATATGATTGGCCCTTAATTAAAAGTGACAATAATGGTGCCGAAGTGAGCAACTCCTTAAGCCTCAGAGCTTTTGACTCACAATCATCAGACCACCATAAAGGAACGTCCTTCTAGGTCAATTGGGTCATAGGAGCTTCGATGGATGAAAAGTACTGCACAAACCATCTGTACTAAATTGCTAACCCAATAAAACTACAAACCTTTGGGGGAGTAATAGGTCAAAGCTGGTTACGAACTGTTGAAACCTTCGCCGGATCTAAATTGATGCCTAGTATGATACAATATGCCCCAAGAATACAATAGAGCCTAACTAGAAAGCACACTTCAAGAACCACGAATAGAGCTTCTTAGTCCTCAAAGTCTTGATCACAATCCTCACATACTCCTAATACTGCTCCCGAGTCTAAGAGTAAATCAGGATGTCATTAATAAACACAATCATAAAGGAGTCTAGATATGGCCTAAAATATCTATTCATAAGATCTATAAATATGGATGGGTCATTAGTTATCCCAAAAAAATAACCAAGAACTCATAGTTCCCATACCGGGTTCGAAAAGTAGTCTTCGAAATATCCCTGGCCTGAATCCTTTGCTTTTGATAAATGGACCTCAAATTAATCTTCGAGAACACGATAGCACCCTAGAGCTGATAAAAAAGATCATCAATCTGTAGGAAAGGATACCCGTCTTAATAGTAACCTTATTTAACTACTTGTAATAAATACAAATATGCATAGTCCCATCCTTCTTTTTCATAAATAATACTGGAGCATCCAAATAGGGAAATACTAGGACAGATAAAACCTATGTTAATCAAATCTTGAAGTTGAGTACTAGGCTCCTGTAGCTCTAATGGATTCGTATGATAAGGTACAATTGAAATGTACTTGGTGCCTGCCTTTACCTCTATAACAAGATTGACAACATGCTCAGGTGGGAGGCCAGACAACTAATCAGGAAAACATCACGATTCCCTCTAACAATGGGCACAAACTCAAGGGAAGGAGAATCAATATCCCTTTAGTGTCATTGATATAACAGATGTCATTTCTAGTCTATCTCTTTCTATTTCTTTTCTATATATGGAAAGTTAAAAAATTATTTTTTATGAGTATAGCCAATTTATCATGAAAGGTAAAAGGGGATAAAGGAACCGTCTGTTGGCCATGAAAGAGGGATTAAGTGGAACAGAATTGAGTGGGTGGTAGAGTCATGGAAACGCTTGTTTCTTCCATATTTTGGACATAACAAGAATATTTCTAGTAGAACATCTTTCACAATCCCTATAGAGATGGTTCACTAATAGATCGAGGGATAAGTCATTCGAACAGAGAAACACCATTAGATCTCCAACTATTCATGCCATCTTCATTGGGCTGACAATCAAAGGTAGTTCCAAAAAAAATTATGGTACTTCACATAATGTGCAGCTTGGTAATAGTACAAAAGAGAAGATGAAAAAGTTACTAGAGGGGAAGGCACAAGATAGTGAAAGACTAGCGAGACTGGAAACAGATTTGAAGAATCAGCAAATGGCTTTACAACAACTAGAGAGGCAAATAGGGTAATTGGTTGTGTCGCAAAATACAAGACCCTAGAGGGGTCTTCCTAGCAACACAGACCAAAACTCAAGATAGGTAAATGCAGTTACAATAAGAAGCGGATTGCATTTGCATGAGTTGGTGCCTCAAAAGGAAAATCAAGTTAGTAAAGAGGCAGAAAGCATCAATTACAAGGTCGACTATGGAAATGGAAAGACACCAAGTCTGGGGGTGTAGCAACTATTGTGAGACCTCCACCACCATTTCCTCAAGGATTAAAAAAATCAAAAAGGAAAAGAGGGATTCCAGAAGTTCAAGAAATTATTAAGGTAAGTTTATATTAACTTGCCTTTGATTGATTTATTGCAAGAGATTCCCAAATATACCAAGTATGTGAAAGACATTGTGGCGAACTAATATCATTTTATTGAGCATGCTACTATGCTCTTACTCAAGAGTGAACATCACACATTCAAAATAGATTACCCATGAAGCAAAAAGATCCGAGCAGTTTCATCATTCAAATTACTATTAGCCAGGGTCTCAATGTTAGAGGGTTGTGTGATTTGGCTGAAAGTATAAATCTCATGCCAACTTATTACTTCAAGAAAATGGTTTTGGATACTCCAAGCCTCACTACTATCATTCTACAGTTGACCGATAAATCTTTGGTTAGACCTCATGGCATAGTGGAGGATGTATTGGTGCAGTTGGGATCTTTGATCTTTCCTGTTGAATTTATTATTCGGGATTTTGAGCCAGATTTGGAAGTTCTATTTATTTTTGGGATTTAATTTTTTTCCATGGGTCGTGTATTAATTGATGTGGCAGTAGAGTGACTCACTAGGAGGGCACATAAAAAAGTAGAAGAGTTTGATCTTTACAAGGCCCTCAAGATACCTGCAATATATAAGGAGTTATCAGCAATCACAGTGTATGATATAGACTCTGAAGTGTTAATATCGGTTAGTAGTGATTTGCTAGTAAGGGAAAGCACAAGTCAAGAAACAAAAGGATATATAGAAGCTCATAAAATGATCCAGATGTTAAACCTTGCTAGCATTTACACTAAGAAAAGTATGTATGAGCCATTGAATAGGTCGCTTGGGCCTACTGTAAAGACATCGGTTGAAAAGGCTCCCATTGGAGTTGAAAGTCTTGTCCATCCATCTAAGGTATGCTTTCTTGGGCGAAAATGAGACTCTGCCAGTGATACTTGATGCCGAATTATTCGAGGCACAGGTTGTTGAAGCTTTGGCAGTGTTAAAGAATAGGAAGCAGGAGATTGGGTTGAAAATATCTAGTATTCAAGGCATCAGTCCTGCTTTTTATATGTAAAAAATTTTGATGGAAGAGAATTGTAAACTGAGGGTATAGCAACAAAGAAGACTGAATCCACCAATGAAAGAGGTGATGAGTAAAGAGGTGATCAAATTGTTAGATACATGTATTATCTTCCCCATATTCGATAGTAAATGGGTGAGTCTAGTGCAGTACGTCCCTCAAAAGAGAGGCATGATGGTGAAAAATGACAAAAATGAGCTGGCGTTGACTCGTATAGTCACCGGGTGGAGATCATGCGGTGATTCAATATTTGTTTAATAATAAGGATGCTAAAACACGATTGATTATTTTACTTTAAGAGTTTGATCTTGAGATTTGCGATTGTAAAGGTTGTGAAAATCAAGTGGCTGATCACCTGTCCTGATTGAAAAATCATGAGCACATTGAGGAACAGAGGCAGATTAGAGAAGAATTTTTTGACAAATAACTAATGCACTTATCAATACAATAATTTCCATGGTATGCTGATATAGTCTATGTATTGGTAGGTGGAGTTTTTCCACCAAGAGCCACAAGACAATAGAAGAAGCGCATGATCCATGACTGTAAGTTCTATTTCTGGGATGAGCCATTTTTTTATAAACAAGGTACAAATCAGCTCATCAAGAGATGTATGCTGGAGTGTGAGATGCACGAGATTCTTACCAAATTCCATGCTTCACTCTATAGAGGGCATCATGGAGGGGAACGTACCGCACACAAAGTACTACAGTCAAGTTTCTTCTAGCCGTTTTTGCTTAAGGATGCTAATGAGTTTGTAAAGAGGTGCGACTAATGTCAAAGGAAGGGGTCCATCTCCAAACGTCACGAGATTCTATTGAATAACATCTTTGAAATTGAGATATTCGATGTTTGGGGTATTGACTTTATGGGGCCCTTTCCTCCATCACACGGGAATAAGTACATTCTCATAGCAGTTGAATATATATCAAAAATAGTGGAAGAAGTTGCACTATTCACGAATGATGCGAGAGTGGTACTCAAGTTCGTGAAGAAACAAATCTTCATAAGATTTGTCACTCCACGGGGAATAATTAGTGATAATGGATCACACTTCAGGAATACATGGTTTAAGAGATTATTGAGCAAGTATGGGGTGTCATACAATATAGCCATTGCCTATCACCCCTAAACTAGTGGTAAAGTGGAGGTATCGAATAGGTAAATCAAGCAGATCCTCCAAATTACAATCAACGCATAGCAAAATGATTGGGCTAAGAAGGTCGATGATGCCTTATGGGCATATAGAACTGTGTATAAAACTCTTATCGGTAATTCATCGAATCAATTGGTCCTTCAAAAAGCCTATCACCTATCAGTCGAATTAGAGCATCGCGCATACTAGGCTATCAAGAGGTTAAACTTTGACTTGAAGATGGAAAATTAAAAGAGGATGTCTCAGCTACCCAATCTTGAAGAGTTCAGGATCAATGTTTATGAGAATGCAAAAATCTATAAGGAGAAAATAAAAAATTGCATGCTGAGAAATTGGTCAAACGATCCTTCGAGCCAGGTCAACAAGTGCTGCTTTTCAATTCATGGTTGCAGTTATTCCCAGGAAAATTGTGCTCCAAGTGTATGGAGCTGTTTAAAGTTGTGAGGGTTTCAAGAATGGATCAGTTAAGCTTTAAGACTACACGTCCAACCAAACTATTTTGGTTAATGGCCAGCGGTCCAAGCATTATTGGCCCAAGGTAGATCGTGGGGTGACATCCATCGATATGGTGGATGCATGAGATTACATGGGTCGTGCCACAATGTTAACTAAGGCACTACTCGGGAGGCAACACGCGATTTGTAAGTATTTTTGCTTTGTTTATATTTTTTTAATCATTTTTCTGATGTTTGATAGGTACATGAAGATATGGAAGCCTAAAGGTATGTTTAGGATGGATTTTTTCTATAAAATACCATGTAGGGATCAATCACGCTATCACATCGTGATCATCCACTGGAAAGATAGAGTTCCACTATGATGAGCATGACGGTATGATGTATATCGCGGTGAGACTCTAGATAACTGGGAGTCCCACTACGATGTGCATCAAAATATGATACATATCGTGGTGAGACTCTGGATAATTAGATTTCCATCATGATAGGCATTATGGGATGATGCTTATCATGGTGAAACTCTAGTTACCTGGGAGTTCCATAATGATAGGCATCACTATGTGATGCTTATCATGATAAGACTTTTGAATGTTAGGTTGGCCATCACGATGTGATACATATCGTGATTAGACATTATTTATTATAATACTCCATCATAATACATATCATATCGTGATGGAGTGTTTTAGGTCAAAAATTATATTAACACTTCACTGATCCACCCGACCCGACGGGGTTTCCTTTGAATACCCCAATCATCATTCCCCCAACAATTTAACCAGTCGTTCATTTGGGTTTTCTCTCCACAAAACACTCTTAAGTCTTTCCGTCTCCTTTTTCTTCCACTTCTATCTCAAGATCAGGACCATCAAGTGAGCTCTTAACTTTTTCTCTTTCACTTCTTTTGGTTTCTAGTGATGGAGCATCTATGTTTTTAAGGCTGTCTTAAGTATGGTTGTGTCTTTAATCATGATAAATAATGACTTGTTCTTATTTTGCTATACATATTATTAAAACAAAACATTGTTAAGGTATTGTACAAACTTGGGTTTGGGATGATAGTTGGAAAGGTTGATGATGTGTGCACCATGTGATATAAGGGAGTCCCTTGAATAAATTTATTATTGGGGATGACATTGAACAACCCATGAGTGTCCATATCGACTGTACAAATAGGTTGTGTAATTTAGTTATTAGTTTTTTTTAGTTCCTTAGTCATACACGTAGCATAACTTGCACATTATTGCTAATGAATTGGGTGGAGTGATGACTATTGATACATTGCATCTTCATAACACATAGTGAAAAGGAAAGTCTGCGCTTGTGGTTATGTGACTAATACAATTGGTGTTTTTGTTGCATGTTAACTTATGTGATATGTATATAGGTTAAGTGTTGGGTGGTGCCACCATCCCACCATTGTGGGTCATATATCGTATGTATTAATGTTGAACGTGTACAAGTAATTTGTAGTGGTACAATCACTTAATTGAAGGATGTAGCTAGGTATATAGGATGATGTGCACATACTCACACACATGGTTGGGAATGGTAATCGTTAGGGGAAGTCTGACGTACCCATTATATATTAACTATCAAGTGTGTGATGTTGTCGAGCTTCAGTGTGGGGTGGTAACCCCATCTATTTTTGTTGTCTTATGCATTCTTCCAAGGTTGTTGGACCAAGGTTGGTTCACTAGAATCGTCCTTTTATGTTTTGATTGATGACCAAACTATTAAGTCAAAGATTCGATGTTAATGGAACTCCTACAAATCAAAGAATATATTCGTGGATATGCTCGTATATCAAAATGAAGAAACTGTGAAGAAACAGTAGTAAACTTGTCGACCAATTTCTGGAAGTAGTCGACTAATATTTGTGAAACTAGTCGACTAGTTTGTGAAACTAGTCGACTAATCTGAATTCCAGTAGGATACTGGAAACCAAACTAGTTGACTAATTTGTAAAACTAGTCGACCAATTTGAATTCCAGTAGGATACTGGAAACCAAACTAGTCGACCAATTGTAAAACTAGTCGACTAATCTGAATTCCAGTAGGATACTGGAAACCAAACTAGTCGACTAATTTGTGGAACCAGT
>JBDJHY010197509.1:0-11693 GCA_039654485.1 Withania somnifera | reverse complement strand
CAAACATGATAATTTGGGGTGAACAAGAATTGGGATCAGATACAGGTAAAATTCCCACCAATGGCTGAGATGTTCAATTAACTACCTCCACCTCTATGAGGGTACCGACCCTTACACGTAAAAAAAAAGGAGAAGGAAAAAGGCCAAGGTGAGCTGTCATACTTAGTGGACAAGTGTAAGCTTCGTTGCTCGACAGTATGGAGTAATAACCATACCGAGGGACAGGCCCTAAAGAGAAGGATGGAAATGAGAGGAACAAATATGTTCCAATTTCTAGCCTTTCACTATCCATCCAATGGACCATTGACTAAATGACCACTACCTGAAAGGACTATGTCAATGGGACCCCCCCCCCCCCCAAAAAAAAAAGGTATATCTGTTCCCTATGGGCCGCTATTACTATCCAAGAAGACACCTAAAACTGGAAAGATAAACAAACCTACCATATGGACTGCCAAGCTACAAGTCATATGACATAGGAGCGGGATTCTCTAAAAAGCCAAGGCATCTTTCTTTTGCCTAATCCGATCAGTGCAATCTGGTAAGGGAAAGTAGGAAATTCAATCATTTGGGTTGTTGAAGGAATCTGTGGGATAATCCTGCATCTAAATCTATACCTTTGAGCAAGTGGGGTTGGTATATTCTTCCTAAATCTTTTCCAAGCTATATACTCTAGGACTTCTACCTTTGTACAAACTCACCCAAGTTTGGGGCGTATGTGGTTCTTTAACCATTGCTAACTCAAACATTGTACGCCCCGTAGCTTCTCTCCTTCATAAGTTATAGGAGACTTGTGCCATATTAAGAAGCCTATCCCAATCCCGCTGGTTTGCATTCATAATGTCCCTCAAGTAAGACTTGACTATGACATTCATCCAGCCTGGTGGAAACTCGTGGAGAAGTGAAACTTTGAACCCAAGAATAGAAAGAGCTCTAGCATAAATAGCTTCTAGAATGCCATCCATTTTTCTGTAAGAATTCTTTCCACATAGAGCTTTCAGCTACTTAAAGTGAGAGTGCATCCAAAAATGCTAGAAGAGTTTTCTACCTTAGTTAAAATAATTAGAGGTGTTAGTGGACCGATTTAACTAGTAGATAACTTTCTCCAATGTGATAAAAAAGAGATGCTAGTTTAAATGATGGAAATCGGCCATTATGTTCAAGTAGCATCGAGTTTCTCTTAGAAACCAGCAAGTTTTGAGCTTCCAAATAAGTTGTACCCATTCTTTGGAGCCTAGTAGGTCAATTTTATTGCCTAAATTTGTTTCCTATCTATATGCAGGAAAGGGAGGGAAATGGATACTCAATTTAAAGTGAGTAAAAAGAATTCAAACCTAGAAGTCGGGCGGACCCTATCTAAATTTAGTATAGACCAGACTATTCTTTGTTTGAGCTGCTTCGAGGTGAGGGAAATATTGGATAATTTCCTTTAGATAGCTTTAACCAGATTACCAGGATCGGTGGGTAAGGACACCCATGAATTCATAACATCTTGTGAGGAGAGGTTGAGCACTTGGGAATTGTTGAAGACATATGAGTCTTACTTCACCATTTATCTACTCGAGGAAGTTGCAAATTTAGTGTTGGAGAGTGCACAGGGATCATATACCACGTGGCTCACCCCCATTGATTTGGCAACAGTTTATTGAGGTTTATTTTTTGACAAAGTACATTCCTAGAAGCATACGAGAGTTGCTATTGGATTAGTTCGCAGACTTGAAGCAGGTTCCATAACCATGACTAAGTATGAGGCCCATTATATTGACCTATCCAGAGATACTGGGTTGTGGTTTCCTACAAAGAAAGAGCATATTCACCTCTTTTCTTAAGGATTAAGACTAGAACTCTGAAGGGCTTTGAGTGGATGTTAATTCTATAAAAGACTTTTGTTTATGTGGCCTACTATTCTTGTAGGATGGAGAACTTAGATTGCACGACCTATGGGGGCAACGAGAAGAGACAGCAATACCAAGAAAACATTTTGGGTTCCCATCAGTAGGATTGAATTAAAACAGTAGTATGGGCCACCAGTAGAATTATCACCAAGGACACTCTCCTGAGTTCAGGCTCATATGGTCATGCTGAGGGTTCTAGAAGTTATGCAAGTGATCAAGATGGGTGTTTTTTATACAATGAGCATAGGCATATTGCTAGAATTTTCCAAGGGGTAATAGGGTTAGTAGACCAGGGCTATAATTTGATTTCAGAAATATAGGTCATATTGCTAGAGATTTCCCTAGGCATAGTCATAGAAAACCTCTTTACCTCTGAGCCTTTATAGATATTTCCACTGGCTACTAGTGTCCAGACCACAACTTAGGGAGAGAAATGAGAAGACTAGAGTAGGGAAGCTTAGGGTACAAGAGGTGGGTTTTAGGAAAGAGCCCTCCGTCATCTTTATGTTATCCCAAACAAAAAGGTTGAGGCTTTAGATGCCATTGTGACTCGTACATGACTTGTTTGTCGGCATTCAGCTTTAGCCTTATTTGACCCTAGATCTATATTTTCATCTATATCTATTTTTCTTACTATGTGATTCAGTATGTCTAGTCACCCATTATAAGTCCATTAAGTGTATCTACCACGATGTGTGAAGATTTAGTGGTGGATCGGGTATATAGATCTTGTATTGTACCTATTTAGAGGTAGCACTTATGCTAACTTGATTGAGTTAGATATGTTGTATTTTGATGTGATTCAGGGTAAATAATCCTTAAAACTCTCACCATGTTAGCCCAAGATCATGTACTTATTTGTTCCCTACATAACTCAATGGTATGGTAGGGTCCTACTAGCCACTCCTCGGTTTGGGTCATATCTTTTCTTGAGGATCGTCTGCTTATTTTGGGGGTGCCTAGCTTATTTTTCTCATATTAGAGATATTAGTGCTAATCATCCCTCCCTAAGTCCATACCCATTTTTACTGAGTTATTGGATGTGATTCCTGTTGATTTTCCTAGCCTCCAACCGAGCAGGACATTGATTTTTCTATAGAGGTTGATCCAGGCTTCAGGACACATTTCTATTCTTCCATATCATATGGCCCCAACAGAGCACCGTTAGTTGTTTCTTCAGCTGCATGATCTTCTTAGTAGAGGACTTATCATCCCTAGTGTATTACCTAGGGGTACCCTTATTTTGTTTGTGAAGAATAAGGACTGAAGTATGCGGATGTGTATTGACTATATGTAGTTGACAAGGTGAATATTAAGAATAACTATCCTCTAACGCACATTGATGATTTGTTTGACCAGCTACATGGTAACACTATGTTTTATAAGATTGACTTGAGATCTTTTTACCGTCAGTTAAGGGTTCACGTCGAGGATATCCCAAAGATAGATTTGCAGATAAGATGCCACGACCCAAAATCTTGGGCCATGATGGCATCAACATCCCTCTTGTAGACAAGCCAAACCTTATTGCTTGGAGCTACGCACAATGGGCTATAGACCTTCAGAACAACCAAAAAAGTAAAGGAAATAATAAACAATAGATAATAGCAAAACCTAATAAGGAATCATACAAAACTCAAATCCCAAAACATGGTGTCAGTGGCATGTGAAGCTACTATACAAGATAAACGAAAGTTAAAAAATAAAAGAATCTCCCCTAATGGGTAATGCAATACAGGGCCTGTTGTAGACCGAATGAAGCAAACCAAGTGAAGGAAACCAAGGTCGGCTGGGATGACAAAGCTCACCATAATCTCTGTAGTCAACTGGATCTACTCCGTACAATTGTCGCGACGCTGATAACCCTTGCCTCTATTTGCACAACCAAAAAGGTACATAAGTGCAGCATGAATACCAAACAAGGTACCAATAGACATCATAGGTCGACTGGTTTAAGAAAAATGAGAGGATGTAAAACAAGTTCGATAACAGTACAGAAATAATAAGGAAGCAGTAAAACTAATAATAAGCAAAAGAGTAAGTTATGAAATGTACTTGTAGAAAACTATCGGAACTAAGCCTGACAGATCAGACTACAGTGTCTAACATCCGAAACCCATAACAAAGTAAGGAAACATACCTATGCTACAACTAAACCACCAACGCATAGCCCTCAGCTGAGGAACTCATGGTCCCAAAATAAGCTCAAGGAGAGACTAAGAACGAAAGGACAGTGAGATAAGATAAAAGTAGGGGATGTTGGGGTGGTCCCTACCGAGGTTACCTCATAGTCTAAAATAGGAACAATGGGTGCAAGAAGTCTTTGGAAGTCTAACTAACAAAGACTCTTGAACCTCACCGAGGTGACTTTTCCACGACGACCCCGTCAAGGCGACCTCTGGGTGCTGGAGTAACATCACCAAGGCGGCCTCGCCCAAGTGACCTCACCAAGATGACCTCGTTAAGGCAACCTCAGGGTGCTGGCGTAACTTCACCAAGGAGGCCTAGCCAAGGTGACCTCGCCAAGACAACATCGTCAAGGCAACCTTAGAGAATTGGAATAAATTTTTCAATGAGGCCTCGCCAAGGTGACCTCACCAAGATGACCTCATCTAGGCAACCTTAGAGTGCTGGTGTAACTTCATCAAGGCAGCCTCGCGAAGGTGACCTTGCTAAGACAACCTCGTCGAGGTAGGCTCAGAGCGCTGGCGTAACTTTACCAAGATAACCTTGCCAAGACAACCTCATCAAGGAAACCTCAGAGCACTGTTGTAACTTTGCCAAGGCGACCTTACCAAGGTGACCTCGGGAGAAGCTGGGGCAATCTGCTATCTACAGCAACCCAGGGGAAAACTCTTAGTGTCTCAAACGAGCATCAGGAGCCCCCAATTCTAACAATCCCAGAATGTGTTTTGGGTGGAGAATCACATGATAAAGCAATAACCAACTAGAATTTAGGAATTACACATAATTAAACTGGGAAGTAATGACAAAAGACCTATAAACAAATCTGGGAAAAGGGATAAAACATCTATAAGCCAATTGATGAAAAAGGGTACAACATCTATAAACCAATCTGGGAAAATGTATGCTAGAACTCATGAATTGAAACATAAAATGTCTATAAAACATCTGCATGCTGGAACTCATTAATTGAACCATAACCAACTGTAAAATAACAATCAAACAACTGCAGGCTAGAACTCGTGAATTGAACCATAACCAATTACAAATTAAAGATAAAATAGCTGCAAGCTGGAACTCGTGCATTGATCCATACCCAATAGGAAATTATAGATAAAGCAACTACACTCAAACAAGTCTAGATGAAGGACCACAGCTACACTCAGCCAAGTTCTCAACAATGATGAACAACTACCATTTCTACGGGAAGTAAAGAAGAAACTTACCAATAATAGAAAAGATAATGGTGAGCTTGGGGATGGACTTCCCTTCAATTTGATTTGAGTTTTTGGACTCAAACAGTAGGTTAGATGGAGAAATGCAAAAAAATGAAGATAGGTAAAAAGATGTGAAAGCTTCAAGGACACGATTTATAAATATAAATATTATAGAGTTCTTGATCATGATGGTACGAGGTCCAGGCCAAAGAATGAAATTAGGCTTGGCCAAAATTATCCACAATACAACCCAAAAACTTTTGGACAAAAGCTCTACAAAACAACAAAACTCAAAATGAAAAGCCCAAGACATAGACTTAAGGTCCAACTAGACTAAAGTAAATATTCTGGAGCTAACAAAATTGTCAAAATTTGACTCTGAGCGTGTTTACTACTATTTTACTCTCGAGTTCCCCTTTTTCAAAACCACAACTCCAAAATAAAAAAATTGAGATAACGGGCAAACGAGTCACTAGGGCACCAAGATACAGGTCCCAACAAGTCATAAACGACTTGGGGAAACTACCAAATGACTCTAAGTATAGGAAATAATAAAAGGTGAGGAAATAACCGAGCATCTCATTACATAAGATATGGGCATATGAGTTTCTAGTGAAGTTGTTTGGACTAATAAATTCTCTTGAAGACTTTAACGACTTGATGACTTGAGTGTCCATATCCTATTAAAATAATTTGTGATTGTTATCATATATGACATGTTGGTGTACTCATGAAGCCGAAAAAAGCATATGGAGAACCTAAGGATAGTGCTTCAAACTTTGAGGATTGAGTGTCTTTCGTAAAGTCCTGAAATTGTGAGGTTTTTTAGAGTCCACTGCATTTTTGTTACATGTGATGTCTAGTGCTATTATTAATGTTGATCCAGCTAAGGTAGACAAGGTACATTATTTCCCTCAACCTAACACCCATACAGAGATCTGAAGTTTCCTTTGTTTAGATACATACTATAATCGATTTGTTATGGTTTTTTCATTCATTATAGCTCCTTTGACTAGATTGATGGGGAAGGATGTTCCCTTCCAGTCGTTAGCAAAGTGTTTGTATAGAATTCTAAGGCTTAATTAGTTGATTGATACCTCCTAATAATTGCCTTTCTAGTAAAGGGTAAGCCCTATACGATGTATTGTGATACTTTTTGTTTTGTGATGTGATGGTATTTTATGTCACATTGTGCACTTAAAACCTTTAAAATAGAGAATGTTCTTGAGTAATAATACTCATTAACACAAAAAATGGTAGTTTTTAGGTCACCCGCCTAATCAATCGTCTGTGACCAATTTTAAAGTAACTAGGCCGAGACTTTTGATAAAGTAACCCGAACCAACCCATCCGGCAAAAGGGGGTAAAAAATCCCTTGACTGATCATTTCTCCCTTAAACTCAAACGGACATATTCCACCAACACACATTCACAGGCCATTAACCCACCTTCAATTCCCTCTACTTTTAGTACCTATTCACCGGTATAAATTGGCTTGTTCCTGATACATGTGCAACACTTAATCAAGAACTACACTCATTGGCTGAAACATAGGGAAAAAATTATTGAAGTTGATTTTCAAAATTTATACTGGTAATGTCATAGTGGTAATTCCAAGAATTCTAGTAGTATCTATTCTTGGGTGTAGGATGGTGACTCTTAATAAACCCACCACCTTATTGTGAGAATATCTTGGTATCATGATAGTTATTTCAAGTACTATGTGGGAATGGTTTTGATTTCCTTTTTTATATTATACTTGAAGTATAGGTTTTCTTGGCTTGATGCTTAGATGGATGTAGTAGTAAATTAAATATCAGTAGAATTTTGGGTCTATTGAGTTGGTGCATGTCCATGCAGATACGTAGGTGAATCGCCTCCTTGGAGACCAATCGTTTTGTTATACCTCCTATCCAGAAACACACTATTTATGATGGTTTTCTTCTTAAGAGATTCTATATGTGACATTAGGCCAATTTTCTACTCTCAGACGTTTCTCCTATTCCACTGTCTACGGTTGACCAGGGCATCTATCACAAGATAGGCTACCCAGTTCTCCCTTCTGACCCTATTATAATTACATGTGCTTGTTTCCTCTATATGATTTTTGGCATTTGAATTTTAACCTATGGCTAAAAAAAATTACAAAACAGAGGAGCAGGCCAACACGGTAATGTCACCCGAGCACTGCAAGATGAGGATTCTAGCCTTAAATAATGGGTGACCTGCCATCATACTCACCAAGCCAAAATATTGGTCAGACCTACTCAGGTATCAACTTTATCATATAATGAGGAGTCCATCTTTGAGTCTTGGAGTTCATCTGAGGCTAGAAGCAGGAACACCAGAAGCACACAAAGTGCCAACCCCATACCAATAGAAACAACTGATGCTCACCTACAGGGAGACATATACCAAGTGATAAAGATGAAAAATTAAGAGTTTTGAGATGATTCTCGATGGGTCGTACCTAGATCAGATAGGATTTTTTTGAGGGGCTATTCTAAAATGCTAAAGGCTAGTTTCCATAGAGCATTACTAAAGAAGTCTGGATAGTTACAAACCATTTACCTTACAATCTGGATATTGAGAGAGTCTTCAGGGATTACAAGCTCGAGTAGATGAACAAACCACCTGGACAGTATTATCCAACTTTAATTTGCAAGTTTACATGAACTACAAAGAAAAGCTATAGAAAATAACTCTAAAGGGATAGAAATTTTAAGAGTTTGGGGTGTTGGATACTAGTAAGAGTTTGGGGTGTTGGATACTATTACTATTCAACGAGTATCATTTGACAATTTGGCTGAAACCATAAATTGGTTCTTATTTTGTCCTAATTATATTAAAATAGCTGACAATCCTTACTATGCCTACAGATATGCCAATCGTAATACCCAAATGGTTTTCTCAGGTACTGATGGATATGGAAACGGATAGGTTATGCAACCCATGTCTACCAATCCAAAATGTGTCAATGCGTTTCATCTGGTGGGCTATGGCTCTGATGAGGACTAAACCAATAATGTCCAACAAATTAATACAAGAAGATGTATGTTGGTTTTATGTATTATCTTTAAGTATAAATTGAACTTCGGCCGTCTGATAGACAAAGAACTATGAATGTGAGCTACAAGTGAAGGTACAACCTATTCATATCCTTCCTTAATTTCTGAGCTATATCAGCAGGCCAAGGTACCTATCCTACTAGGAATTGATGTAGGCACTGATGCCCTCAATACAAATAATGTAGAGAGGTCAAAATATCTTTCTAAGTGGAGGTGAAGAAGTAAAAAGATGAAGCCACATCTGTTAGTAAAACAGGGTCCAAAGATCTAATAGGCACAGACTCTATAGATTCTGCTTTCGTCCCTACTGTCAACAGGGATTTTAGTGCCTTAGGACTACATGGTTTTCCCCCTAGTAAGTCTTCCGATCATCCACTGTCATCCATGTGTGATTTCACCCCATCTAACTTTGCAGGACTAGTTAAAAGGGTAAAGTGAAATAAGACTCAGTTAGAGGTTTTACTAGTAGATGTAAAGCTGCTGATGGATCATAAAATCAAGAGAGCTTTGGAGTTGTATGACACAATGTAAGAAAAAATTTAAAATAGGGAGGAACACATGAATGAGCGCCTTCGTCTTTTAAGCATATCTGAATGAGCTAGATTTCATATTGAGCTTGAGTAAGTACACGTTGATGTTACTACCTTGTAGTAGGGTCACTATCCAATTTACTCAACACCGGCGGATCTCATCGAATTTGATGATGAGGATCGAATATTAAGTCTTGTAGGGATGCAGTCAAAAGGGGAAAGTCATGATGGAAGGCGGTAAGGACAAGGAAGAGTCTGGAAAGAAGAAAAAGAAAAAGAGGAAGCAGAGTAGCAGCCATGAGGTCAATGATTTAGCATAGGCATTGCGGGCTTCTAAAGAAGATTTTGTGCTTGATGAGGATCAATAAAGAGCAAAAGTGGTTGGTGTTTCTTCAAGCACAACGTTTCCTGAGTCTACGCACTTTAGTAGGCCACATCCCGCTACTGTAGAGCCAAGGGGAGCAACAGGCATTGTAGCCGAAAATCCAACTAATTACTCTTGAGGCCTAGGATGTAGCCCAGGCCGTAATTTTATGGTACACTTTATCTTTCAATTTTTTATTAAAATTTTATTTATCGTGCATTGGGGACAATGCACTATTTCTGTGTGGAGGGGGTGTGCCTTGTTTTTTTCAGTTGTTTTGTTACGTTTGAGGGTTTTTCCATATTCTTTTCCTCAAACATGATATCTAGGAGAACTGGCATGTTAGGTTTATGTTGATGTATTTTTATTCATTTATTTTGGTGTATTCCATTAAACATCAATCCTCATGTATATTTAGCAGTTTCAGCATTCAGTTATTTTATTAGTTTCGATCAAGTGTTGATTATATGTTATTCCACAACTGCGGTGTAAGGGTGTTACTATTGATTGTATTTGTATCTCCCTATATCATCTTCTTAATGATTTTGAATTGAAAGAAGTATCTACTTGCAAGTGTGGGAGAGTAATTTTTTGTAATCCTTTGTGTATATGTTATCTAGAACTTTCCCGATTAAAATTGTAACTAAGTTGAAAGTAGGATGATATGAAATTGATCCTACGACATTGATAAGTCATTAAATCCATAAAATATTCACCAACCAATTAATGAGTTTCCAAGTTAAATCCTTTTTATGTCTACTAAAACAAAACTGTATAAGTACCTTAAAAAGGAAAGAATGAAAATAAGATGTTTTTGTTCAGGCCCTGATTCCCTATTGGATATTGTGAACTTAGACATGGGGATTTTAACCAAATTCTAGGGTAGATAGGTAGAAAACACCACAAAATAACACGTGGTAATCAGTCTGTCTTTGCCCTTATTTGGTAGTGAGTAATGTGTCTTCAAACTAAGTTTGACTTTAGGTTGAGGGTTTCTACATTGAAACTATCTTTTAAAAAGGATATGTAGTCATCAGTGTTGGTAAATGCAATAAAACACAAATCATGAAAATAAAAGAGAATGAGAGAAAAGGGGAGGATTTTGTGTTGCACAATAAAGGGACTCGACGTCAAGTGTTAAAGAAAAGAAGATTGAAAAGGAAGAATAAAAAAAAAGGAAAAGGATGGTAACGAAACAGGTTGAGTCAGTAACTAAGTTCCAAAATCATTCCCTAACAGCACTCAAACTGACACTATAAGATGAACAAAGTCCTGAGGTAATTTAGGTCATCCTACTAAACACTAAGTTATGATCGATAAGGGAAAGCCTATGGCTATTATGTATACAATTTGATTTCTCTTTTAGTGTAAGAAGGTATTTTCCAAGTCCCAGTATAAAATGAAATTTCATTGTATGTGGGACTTCTTTATTGGGAGAGAAAGTTGATACTTTGATCAATTGTGAATAAGTTAATGTAGTAGTCTGGGGGATATAAGCTTTGTGAAAGGACATTCAATGTGTCACTCAAAAAAGTCGAATATTGTGAATAAATGCATTTAGTTGATATGATATGATGACCAATAAATTATTATGTTGAGATAAATTATTTACCAAGTGTGTTTTAAGTTTTTGATTTATACTGGTTCTATTATTGCTCGGGAATAAGAATTTATTTTAGGTTGAGGGTGTTGATGTAATGGTATTTACGTCATATTGTACACTTAAAAACCAAAAAATAGAGCATGTTCTTGAGTGATAATAGCGTGTTTTAATGGGTTTATAGTATATTTGTAGGTTTAAGTCAATATGAGAAAGTTTGAAGCAATTTTACAGAAAAAGCGATGTTTTCACATAAGTAGGAGATGATTTTCCTACAACTAGATGAACCATCAAAACCATCCACCCAATGGGAATAACAATGGATAAAACAACTCAAATAAGCGACAGAACAAATGAACCATCTAAAGGCAGAAGACCTATCTAACGGTGTCGTCAATCTGATGCTTCATTGGTTAAAGAACCAAAACTAGACAGTCCCAATAGTGTTCCATTTTTTAGGAGACAGCTCACCCAAATGGTATCGTCTGGTGCAACTCTCACTGGATATAAGAGGTGATAGATAGAAGACCATATAATTCATCTTTATCATGCAGGAAGGCTAATGTGGTTGTTGATGCCCTGATCCAAAAGGCAGTGAGTATGGGTAGCCTAGATTATATTTCCATTGTAGAGAGTCCATTTGTAATGACCCTCATGGTCATTTATGACAAATACGTGACGTCTTGCATCGTAGAGCATTTCAGCAGTTGCCCCAATTCATTTATGACTTGCTAGGATCGATAGATCGGATCCCTGGAGACTCGGTTGAGAAATATCTCAAAATTCCTATTTTAGAGCCTAAAGTAAGTATTCGTTGACCAAAGTCAACTTTCCT
>JBDJHY010197501.1:0-11693 GCA_039654485.1 Withania somnifera | reverse complement strand
AAGCTTCATGGGGAATTGAAATATCAATATTAATTTCTATGGGTATATTGTGTAGAGGGACCAAATCAGTTTTATCCACATGCGTCAAATTATCAGTGTTAATTGTAATTAAGGGAACTTTAGGTTGTAAAGAAGAATTAGAACCTATTATCCTCTTAAAAAAATTTGAAGCATTTTTTGATTTATTTTAGACAAATCCGTAATATAATAAAGTTAAAATTAAATCAGCAAATTCAACCAAAAAATGATAAATAATAAATGTGAAAATTTAATAATAAGATTAGAGAGTGGAACAAATGTACCAAACGTCTGTGTAAAAGCAGGCGTAAATAATAGAAAATTAATAAGTTGATGACGGAAGTTGAAGAAACTTGCTCGTCCAAAATCCACCAAATTAAGCTTCTAACTTTCAATTAAAAAATAATAACAAAAATTAAGAATTGCAAATTTGAGTATTGAGAAATGATAATTGAAAGTAAAAAATTGAGAAAGAATGAGAGATTAGAGAGAATGAAATATTTGATGAGAAAAATGAGTTATTTATAGAAAAAATGGTTAGGGGGTGGGGGTGGAACATCTATATAGCCGTTGGAAACGGACTCCGACGGCTATATAGCCGTTGGTTATAAATAAAAAAAATTAAAAGGAAATCAGTCGCGAACTAGGCCGGGATAACCGGAACAAAATCCCAATCCCATACCGGTCTGTAACCGGTACATGACAACCTGTCCCATCCCGGTAACTACCGGGTCCGGGACAGTCCTGGTACGACGCCCAACCTTAGCTATAACAGGTTATGCGTATGTAACCGTAATTTGTTGTTTTAATGTCACCATTAAATTTACCTCTATGAAATTGCTATTGCCGGTTAGTTACATCAAAGTATTCTAAGTACCCTCGTGCAGTCAAATTTCTGTCACACCATTTTCTCCCCATCACCAAGCAAAGTTGCGGACCATGTGGACTTTACCATTTTCTCCCCATCACCACGTGCGTCGTTAGACCTTACTCATGTATGGCAAGTCGGGGGTATTTTTAAATTAACTTAGTCAAGTGTAGGAGTGTTTTCGACACTTCTCTCAAAGAATAAATTATTGAAGTTACCTTTACCTCAAGATACCCAAATTACTTTCACTGACCGGAAATTTAGTGGTACATCCGTGCTGGTATTGCACGGTTACTAGTAACTCAAGTGTTTTTGATAAAGCAACCAAATCATTTTAAGGTTTAGCCTATGATGAAGGGGCACATATCTGCAGTTGTTAGAGAAATGTTGCAGTCAAAAGTTTTGAGCTAATTCTCATGCACTTCATGTGAATTTTGTAATGATTTTAAAATGTTTGCAACTTAATTTGCCAAATGATCTGAGTAATTTATTGGGCGAACAAATTAAATACCTTGTATATTCATTTCTGTAGTATCCTTGCTGCCATCTTAAGCATCTATCAGTTATGTTCACGTGCAGAATTTAAACAAGATTCAGAAGGTGAAAAGCCCTGTCCTTGTTATACATGTAAGTTATTCTTCACATTAGTTGACATTTTGATTCAAATTTCTTATGAAATGTTTACTTGATACGGAAATTGAACTTCCATTGGAGAATAATTTAAGTTTGAGTAAGTGATTAGGCTAAGATTAAATCATCTAATATAGAGAAGAGAATACATGGATATGAACTATTGTTTCTTTTCAACTAAAGAATCCTATCCCATGAAGGCTAACGGAGATATAAGAACAACTTTTTCTCCTATGTTTCTCATTCATGATAGCCATATGGGACATCTTGTGGATATTCTTTTGACATTAAACCTTTTGGATCCCTTGTTGTCGCTATATGATAAGATTCTGTCTGATTTATAATGTATACTGGTGTCTAAATATAAATTAAGAAGGATTGAGTTTGAAAAGGAGATTTTGTTTGTTTCCTCATGTGGACATTTTTTTGGTTATGGAATTAAAGTTGTTGTTTAAATGTTGAACGAATGGCGTTTCTATTCTTTTAGTTGGTGGGGACGGGGAGGTGAAGGGACGTCGGGAGCTCTAAAATATTGTGTTTATCCGGATTCAATTCGATCCTTTACGTTTTACTGAGCGTCCCCTTCAACTCACGCACTCAACCAAAGCACCTAACCCAACTTTTGACCATTAGGTGCTATTAAGCCAGTATATCGCAATTTTAGAAATTCCTATATAAAGATGCTTGGTTAATGGATGCTTGAGCACCCGAAACACCAGTGTTTAGTAAAGCATGAAGCGGAGAAAAGCAACAAGGTCCTGCCTCACTCTTTAAGTGAAGCACAACTTAAAAGAAATGACGCCAAAATAAATAGATAATATATATAAGCATAAGCTCACATCAAAAACTAAGAAAAATGTCCCCCTTAGTTGTCTTGTCGCAAAACAGACATACAATATCTAACTAACTTTTCCCCCCATATTTTCATGCCTGATCAGTCATTCTTAATTGCGGTTAAAATTCAACAACATATTTAATCATTGTTAGAAAACAAAAGATCAGGAACATTTGCCACTTCTAAGAAACAAAACAATTTAGCAACATATATTTTTATTGCTGTTAAGATTAAAAAAAATTTAAGCTACAAATGATTTAATATTGTTAAGAAAAAAACCAACGAAATATAATTTAATCACTAGTAAAAGAAAATTCGGCAACATCACGTATAGCTTCTCAACTTCTAGGAGAGGAGTGAAAGCCACTCATCGCAAGCCGAGGAGCGAACAGTCACTCGACCTTAGGGAGAGGAGCGAAAGCCACTCGACTTCCGGGAGAGGAGGGAAAAACTACTTGACCATAAATAAGCAGAGGAACAATGTAGTGTATTTCTAGAACGAAACGAGTTCCTTGTGATGTGTTGAATCTTCAATGAACTTTCATCAGCACTTCAAATTGATCTTGAGGAAGAATGTCTCGTGGATTCTCTCCTTGCTTGTTAGAGAACATGTTCAAATACTATGTAGTTGATCCCTTCTTGTGATCGATTTTAGAACTAGTATGGTTCGCTTCGGCCGTGTCATTAGCATCAATGATGATCTTTGTCTCTCTCCAACGTCATGATCTTCTCCTTAATTTGAAAATAATAGCTAAACAGGGCAGAGGAAAACATAGTATGAAAAACTTAGTCTAGCAGCACCATTGCACCAGAAAGAAGAAGAAAGAAGAAAACAAAGAGGAAAGAAAAGAGAAAAAGTAAGAGTGGACTGAACTTCTAGCTATTCTTATTTAGGTAAGTCACGACTCTTTTATTCTTTAAAATAGACCACTTATAAATTAAGAATATAAAAGCGCTCACTGCTTCTGGTTGCATCAAGCTTCAAGTCCAGAAACGGCCGCTTCTTTTCACATGTCTCGCTTCAGCCAGCTGAACCCTCGCTTTGCTTCGCTTCCCCGCTTTAAGCTGTGACGTGTTCGCTTTACTGAACATTGCGAAACACTACAAGTGGGTCTGCCGTGGTCTTATGGTAATACTGAATGCTGAACGGTTGGTATTAGACCCACAAAATTTAGAGGCTGTTTTGTATGCTGGACAAACGTAGATAGTTGTGGGATAAAAATTTAGTACTGCCTTTTTCCTTATCAGTTACTAATTCAAAAAAAAGAAAGTTTTCCCTGACAGAGGGTGGAATAACAGTACCTGAATTAGTTATACTGGGATAAAACAATTAAAATGACAGAAGTACCCATGAGGTCCCTCAAACTCCTTTTCTACTAAATAAAGATGACCGTAGAAATTACGCAATGCATGTTATTTTTAATACCTAAACCAAGCAGTCAATAAGAAATAATAGCTGGATAATTAATACCAGCATAACTAATCCCAACATACTTGTATTAATCTGTCCCACCAGATTTGCAGTCACTGAACTGTTAATACTTAAAATAGAAGTCGCTGTTCAGTTGCTATAAGCATCCACTTACATCCCTCTTGCATTTTGTGATAATAAATTCTAGGTTGTGTGTAATTATTATTATAGCTTTAGCAGTACATCTTTCTTTCACTCACAAATTGAAGTCCAACCTTTAAGTGCTTTTGTCGTGAAACTTACTCAGTGTTTCTATTATTACCTATTTCAAAAAAAAAAAAAAACTCACAGTTTTAGGTCTCTTAATGATTCTTCTTGATTCAATAAAAGAATTCCCAGTTGCTGAACCTTGGAGCTTAGTTCCTCTTGTTTATGGCTCTTTGCTTATTTATATTCCCTTCTTAACTTTTGATCAGGAATTAAGGTCAGTGTAGCTGTAACTAATTAACAATCCAAAGGAATGACCTAAAGATCAATAAAGTAGGTGAAAAGAATGGGTGACATGGGTTCAAATCCCAATACAGACAATGCTAGATGGTTTCTGCCGATCTACCAATGCCTTGGCAGGCAAAGTTATGCTTTGGCAGGCCAAGTTAAGAGTTACGTGATAGAAAGTATCCTTTGGAATGGTCAAGGTGCACCTAGGTGGCCCAGACATAACTTTTGTTAACCAAAAATAATCAACGGAACAATAAATCACGCTTTATCTAGTTGACCATTTGAAAAGAGGGAAATATGAGTTAAGAAGTGCGCTCGGATTAAGAGTATTATGAAGAGGTCTCGCATGATACTAAATCGGAGGGCATGTGAACCATCAAAAGATATATCTCTTATAATTTTCATAAATTAAAAGATATGTTTCTTATAATTAGATCCCTTTTGTTTGGGTTAATAGTTGCACTAGACTGATTCTAGGAAGAGATCTTGCATGATACTAAATTGGAGGGCATGTGAAACATCTAAAAAAATATATCTCTTAGAATTTTCAAAAAATAAAAGATATATTTCTTATAATTAGAGCCCTTTTGTTTGGACTAATAGTTGCACTAAGTTGATTCGAGGGAGCTATGCATTTTGCAGCTTCTTCTAGTAGTGTGTGACATTCTCAAAAAATTAACTTATGTGGCATTCCATAGGTGGGTTCTGATACTGGGTTTTTCGGTGAATATTCATTTACTTGGAAATTCTATAGCCGATACATCCAGAGCTTCGGCCAGGAGCTATGGATTCCTTTTAGTTGATTGGCATGATAATGAATATGAAACTCATAGAACTTAGGAGCTAAAATAAGATGATAAAATTGAAACAGTGCTCCGGAAATGGTATGCAAAGGCATGCTATCTGAACTAAAGGCAGGTTCTGTGGAACTGTTGTTGGACCGCAAGGGTGAGTGGGCATCAACTGTTGATCACATTATATTGAATATAGGATACGTCAGCTCTGTTCTGCATTTGTGAACCTTCTTTTGAAGGTTAGCCCATCTATCTCTGTTTCCAATACATTCCACGCCCACATTAATTCGGTTTACTTTTACTCGTGCAAATCTTGTCATCTTTTACATCTTACAAATATTAGAAGAGGAATAAGAAAATGGAAGACAATAAAAGTAACATATAGTCTCTGTTGTACCCACTCTATCTCCTCCATGAGCTGGTTATGCAACAAATGGTATGTATGATATCAAAGTTAGAAACTCTGGTTTTGCATTAAGGATCATATACCTCTCTCTGTCTCAAAAGGAACCCCTCAGGTTCCTATAGTGAAACTACAGTTTCCAGAATGGATTATTGAAGACTAAAGTTGTAAAGATGAGCACTACCCAAATTGGTAAGAGCCAAGTTGGTCACCAGAAATACCTTCTCAAATTATGGAGATTTTTAATATTTTTCTTCAATGAAGATATGCACAATGCAATCATAAGATGACACTTGCTAAATCCTCAAATTCCACAGAAAAGACAGCACAAATGTCGTTGGTTTATAGTAACCGCATGTTGTGCTAATTTATGCATCCAACATGTTCTGCTTTATCAATAGCATGCCAGAATGCTTATCAGCTTATGTTGGTGTGCCTATTCGAGTGCCTAAATTGGTTAGATGGAATTATCCATTTGCGAGATGATTTCATTACTTCTTGAGGGGTTTTCTACCTCCCTTGATGTTGGAAGGCAGGGAGTAATTGGGTTAGAACTAACAAGGAGACTAAGCCGAAGCTACTCTAGATTCTCCTTAGTGATGCAATAAATGTCTGTTTGGTTAGGCATGTTTTTCATGGTGTATGCCTTATGTCCAATTTCGTGGTGTTCATGTCAAAGCCTCTAAACTTAACCCTTATTTTGACAGAAAAATGAACAAAAAAAGGATTATAATGCTTCTGTGTTGATAATGAACGTTGTGGGCATGTGTCTGTAGAAAGGGTTAACAGCATTCGACCTATGTTTTAGACCTTGTAGTGTCTTCTGCGACAACTATGTTAAAGCTTACAAAAAAATAGGACTAGATGATATCTAGTTTCTATGGTGACTATAAAGTATACAAATTAAAAAGAAAATATAACTAAAGTCAAAAAATTGTGCTCGCCTTTTAAAATTCCAACTGCATACATGATGTTTGTTTAAAATATAATTGACATCTGCAATCACCCTATAGTTTCTGATGACCTAACGAAAATTCTCTACAGTTTTGTTTTTTATGTCACCTAGAAAATGAAGGAGAGGAAACACTAAGCGAATCAACCATATTTCTTTATCTTTGCTACTGATGTATCATCTTGATGACTTCCTACTAATGTCTTACAGGGCACAGAGGATGATGTAGTCAATTGGCTACATGGTAATGGACTTTGGAAGATGGCGAGGGAACCATATGAGCCCTTATGGATCAAAGGAGGAGGCCACTGCAACTTGGAACTGTACCCGGATTACATCCGCCACCTTTGCAGGTTTATCCAAGAAATGGAGTGCATGACCACTGAAATCAGGCTAAAAAAAATTAAACAAACTCTACATTTTCCAAAGAAATCAGATACTACCATTTCTACCAACTGCTGTTGTCAAGTTAAATGCAAACTGCCTAATTGTCTAAATTGTTCAGAAGTCAGCTGCACGAAATGTTGCTACTGGCCCAAATGCTCGGGATGGCAGCCGAAATGCCCTAAATGGAAACCCAAATGCTCGGTATGTTGGCAACCTGGCTGCCTCAAATGTTCTTGCACGTTGTCAAAATGTTCATGCGTGTGCCCAGAATGTTCATGCACGTGCCCAAAATGTTCATGTACATGCCCTAAATGTTCGTGCACATGTCCAAAATGCTGTTGTTGGAGCGTAAAATGCTCGTGTTGGTGATTGTCAGCGGTGGGTGGGTATACATATTGGTTCAGTTGAAAGGCAATAGTTTTGTATAGTTCGCCCTAAGTTGTTGATGGACTTCCAAAGATGTGCAGTAGCCTGGACAGTTTGACATGAAGTAGTTGTTTAGAAATCTAAGCCTACAGAATTTTATTCTTTATCATTTCCTCAGGCACTTGCTACGTTATTGTATCTTCTACTTTAGTCCTACTAGCTGTGCTCATTCAATTTAGATACCAGTTTTCCTCTTTGATTGCTGAATTCAAATATCATCAAGATATATGTTTCATGAATGAACTTGACATTGCAACTGTGGCCTTTAGTACTCTTTTCTCATAGCACCTACCGGAACAATTTGCTTTGTTGGGATACAAGTGCTTGAGATCTCATTTAAAGTTATAGCAAATAGCAAGGGAACGTCTTTCTTAACCATCTCCGGCCTATCTCATGGCCCTTGTCATAGGCAGCATGTTGGTGTTATCTAATATGCTTGTCATTGATGATTGCATAAGTAAGATCAATCTCAATGAACTGGTGTCAAACATTCATTAGATTTGGTTATATCATCCGGAAGTTCACTTATATAATACTAACCTTTATTTTCTTTTGCAAATTTTAGCCGATATAATCACTGAACATTGATTATAAACTTGCTATGTAATTGGTATATACTGAATATACACTATCAACTACTATAATCTATCACAGCTAAGCTAATCAATTTTATCGACAGCAAACATATTAAGATCCCTGTATATATATATATCGAGTACTGACTGAAACATTCTCCAGAACCAACAATTAAATGTCCTCACTTGAAGTTGTCATCCCATTTTATAAAACCAAGTTTTTGCTTATGAGTTTTTTTTTACTGGTTGTAACCTGATCGCAAAACACCATTTCAAGCACTCTGTGGCATGCCATCTTTCTTTGTTTTTTCAGTCTCCAATCTCCATAAAAATAGTCCAACTAATGTGTGGTGCTATAAATAAAACCTACATGGGATATCATATATTAACATCCATGTGGTATAATTTATATTTCCTTAATTAGTGTTTACATCACATTCTAACAAAGTCAATTCTTTTGTTCTTTATATAAAAGTTGTTATTTGGTAATTTGTTTGCCCAAAATTGCAACCCTTTAAGAGTTTAGAGGTATGCCATGCCATCTTTCTTTCTCTTGTCATGTCTTTTGTTCTTTGTGTATTTGTTTATTTATACTTGTGTTTGTGTGTTTCTTGTTCTATTTTTCTTTTTTCTCAAAGAACTTTAACCTAAATATCCGTCTATCCTGTCACTTCAGCTGAAAATAGGCGAGGGGACAATATAAAATATTTCATGGACCATATATATATATATAAGGAAAAATTACATGTATGAAACTTTTCAAAAAATATTTATAGTTCTTACGTATACTTTTTAATTATTACCATCTATAGCAACTGTATTAAAATGAATGGTACATCTAATATAAATGTATTATAAGTGCATTAAAATGTATAGGTCTGTTTTGGTAAGAAATATACGTTATGTATTAAAAGTGAACGATACATAATATAAATGTATTATTTTTATTTTGGTAAGAAATCTACACTATATATTAAAAGTGAATTATGCATGCAATATAGATGTATTACAAAAGTCTTAAAATGTATTATATTTGTTTCGTAAGAAATTTGCATTATCGAATTAAAAGTGAATTACTCAGGGAACAAAATGTACTACATTTGTATTTTATGTTAATTAATATAATTTTAATGCAATTGAATTTTAAAAGATCAAAAGAAAATAATGAATGCTAACTGCTTATTCTATCAGCACAATCTGCACACAGAATATGTTCACGATCACTAGCAAAAAAAATTTTTATAAAAAAAACCCAATTCCAATATTCTTTGAGCTCTTCATTTTTCATAACACACCAATTGTTTGTGAATTTATTTGTTTAAAGAAAAATGCAGTCAATCATCAAATTTAGATTTAAAAAAAGTGAAATCTCCAAATGTATTAAATTTCACCCGACTTAGAAGCTTTGCCGGAACAGAATGCTTGACAACCAAAAAAACAAAAAAAAAAATTGTTTTCAAAGTGTCAATACTTGTCTGCTGTCTTTCTTTATTCCTTTCATTTTTCTTAAGTCTTTGTCAGATGTAACGAACGAAAAATTGGGACTCAAATTAACAAATTTTCCATGTTTTCATACTTGGTCACTTTTTAAAGACATTGGACATAAAGAGGGAGTGAGAAGCGAGAGAGTTGTTATACTTGAATTTTTTTTTATATTCTTATAAATGATAAATAATTTCTAAATATCGAATATTTATGTAAGTTACCCTATATATAACCATGTTTAATGAGTATAATTTATGTAATACTAGTTAGAAAATGTAAACAAAGAACCCATCTTATTGTTTCCGTAAAGATCATTTCTTTTCTCAAAGTATTTCTTAGGTGCTTTTGCAGTTGCTTGTTTCCAACTCTCCTATTTACTTTACAATTGAAAACTATCACTCCTTGAGTTCACACTTTGAATAAAACATGACACTTGAAAACACAAGTGGTCCTAAGCTTACTCCGGTGTCCAACAACATACTGTTCATGGCATAAGTAAAACTGGACGGAAGCATAAACATGACAGAAGAATCAACTGATATAGTAACCAATAGAGTAAAATACTTCAAGTTTACAACTGAATAACTAAATTTATAATACCATATACTTGGCTTAAGCTTCAAAACCAAGTCTAACACTGAAAGAATTGAAAAATTATTCCCAGGTGGCCACGAGTTGGACCACGACTCACGAGGTGGCACATCACGAGTCGTGCTATCAACTCGTGGGATGATGCTTGAGATTTTCAAGTTCTTTAAGGTCCCACGAGCCAGGATCACGACTCGTGATTGTCATGCCGTGGACCCACTGGGCATTGCCCGTAGCCACCAAGTTCGCCTAACAACCTCAGAGGAACCACTTGGATCATACATAGCTCTACACACATCAGGGCCAAAATGAAATGGTTTTATTAGACATGAGTTAATAAGTGGTTGGTTTAAGAAACAAGGTTATATGTACAAGGCTCAAATTAAGGATAAAAAAGGAAACTCAACGTTATTTGGGGACTCTTTTAAGGATGAGTAATTGATTCAAAGAAAGTCTAGAATCATTTTCAAGTTAACTAACTTTCCACTAGCTAACTGGGCAAGTTCTGGATGTCATGCACACAAATAGAATACACTAATTATGCTTTCCACACACTTTGAAAATAGAATAAATTTATCAATACAAACTTGTTCCAGTAGTAATTTCTTTTTGATAAACTCATCATCACTCAAAATTTACAGTTTTCACAAAACAAAACTAATACAGAAAGATTTCCCTTATTTCTTATTCCATGCCAATAATTATTGATACTTCACTTATTCTTTTAGGGTTCAAAACCCGACCAAAAATAACACATTTAACCAAAATGACTAAGTTATGAAATGTAATCCTACACATGTCATTTTTACTAGATAGAATGCCCGACGGAAAAGAAACGTGGCAACAAAAACCCTCGAACAAATAACAAAGTTACTACCCTCCCACACATAAAAGAATTGCATTGTCCTCAATACGAAAAATCAAATCAACCAACAAATGGATGAGAGGTGTACCTGATACGCATTAAGCATTAGAACCTGGTGAATCAGGACCAATCACACATGACTATCCCGCCTCTTCAATCGTAGTACTGGTAGACACCGACACGCTATGAAGAAATTCACTTACAGCTGTGAAAGGAGTGCTAATAGATTATTCTGAATATGATGGTGTAATACTAAAAGATGTACCTACTAACTACACTTTCCTCCTATCTTCATTCAAGACATACGTCTCTCTCGACTTTCTCGTTGCTTCCTCTAAATCTAGATCTCTTCCTGATTGCTTCTCTTTCTCTTTTTCTTTTTCTTTTTATTTGGTTCCTCCTCGGGGTCACCACCTGCAATCACAACTTTAACCTTATTTTTCATTTCTACCAGACTCAGTATTTTGTCATCATCATCAGATTCTACTATCTTGGATGAAGGTGGAACTAATGAATGTTGACTTGCTCTAATAAGGTCACAGCTGCCCAAAGCTTTTGATTTCCAACTGAAATTTTTCTAGATCCATTGGGTTCATAACTTTAAGCCTCTCATTCGTATGCTCCTCCATGTTATCTATCCGCTTTTGCATTGTGTCGTATGGATACAAAATAACTTTGAGTTTTCTGTCTATTAATTGTTTCATTTCCATCGACATTACCTTAAGATGACACTCATTTCTAATCATTCTCTTTACTAATTTTGTAAGTTTTACTGAGTAAAATCATAAGGTGAAATAAAGGATGCTCTACTAGCTGACTAGGTGGTAGGATAGGTACCATCAACTCAGTAGATGCCATAAGAGCTAATGGAATGGCAGTTGTTGTTGGACCAAGGTTGGTTCACGAGAATCGTCCCTTCATGTTTTGATTGATGACCAAACCGTTAAGATGAAGATTC
>JBDJHY010197491.1:0-11694 GCA_039654485.1 Withania somnifera | reverse complement strand
AGAGGTTTTGATGTTTAGATTACTAATTTTGTAGGAAAAATGTGCATGTCTATAAAGAGAGAATATTTTGTTAATTAGATAATTATTTTTTCCACTAAGACTATGGCAGAGGTCACTTAGTCAAATGATAATAATTGTGGCAGAGCTCTCTTGAAGTAAATAAAATAACCATGACAGATCACTTAAAGTAATTAAAAATAATTGTTGCAAAGGTCACTTAATCAACTGAAGATAAATCATGGCCAATGTTACTTAGTCAGTTTAAAATAATATACTAACCAAGATAAATAAAGAATATGAAGTCAATGTTAGGAATGTTTTACCGGAGTAGTATTAGCACCAAGAGGACGGTTAGAGGCCCTATATATCAAAAACCTACGTTGCAAAGTGTAGAATTATATTAGGGCTCAATGAGCGCCAATTATATTTTTCTAAGTGGATAAATTAGGAATTAATGCATGGACCTTTCCACAAAAAGTTTTGAAACCACTCCTATCATAGGGATATATATATGATTTAGTAGCTAGATGCACGAAGTATGTTCGTTATAGAAACTCCCAAGGATGTTAAACATCAGTTTTAAAGTAAGAATATGATTAAGAAGGTTTTAACCAAGTGTCTCTTATCTTGTTAAAAATAAAGATGTTTTATTGAGTTAATACTCTTAAGAAGTGATATTTCACTGAGTTTTACTTAAGCTCTTAAAATGTGAAAGTCTCATTTATAAGCATCCATTTTTTTCATAATAATTGCATATTGAGATTTATAGTTCAAATTAAGACTTGCAGTTTTCACAATTAAATAATAATCATTTTACTCTATTTTTGAGTGCATTAATTATGTTGAGTTCAAAAGTTCTTTTAATATTTGATGTTTATAACACATCTACCTATATATATGATTGTGTCAGCATAGTATTGCATAACATGAGGTATGTCAGCATGATAGTTGTCATCTTGTGCCAGCACAATAAAGAGTTGAAGTTTACTAAAAAATTATATTATTGCATATTATTGTTTCTCGATGTTGAGAGTCAGTGTCAAAGTTGTTCATGCAATACATATCCGAGTTCATGGTTTACATATTATTGTTGAGCATATTTCTATAGTATGTTTATATTACCTTCATGCATGCTCAGTGTCTTTTATGTACTGAACACATATATTTATGCTACATGGTTTACCACATATAGATCCTGCTAGTCGTCTGGACGTGCAAGGTTGATTTGATTTGTACTCCTAAAAGTTAGAAGACTGGCGAGTCATTATTAGTTCAGTAGCCCAAGAGATGGAATTTATTTACTATTTCACTTTGTGTAGAGCTATAATTATAGTTTTGTTTCTTTATTCTTTGTCTGGAGACTAGCTAGTAATCATTGTTCTTATAGTCCATTGTTATCGGATAGAGACTTTCATATATTGATGTATAAGATTGACTGATATGAGGTTACTAATTATGATATTTTATTGATATTACTTCAGCTGAGTATGAATTTAGAGCTTTTCATGAGCCAAGGGTTTTATCCGGAGTCACTTGATGGCTACAAATGTCCGATTGTGTATAGAGGTAACTTCGAAGCATGAAACAACGGTACTCAGTTGTTTCCACGATTGATTCGGATATAAATAATCATGATAACCTTACAAAATATCCATCCTCCAATAGCTACAATATGCAAACAATAATATCCTGAAGCCTAACAAACAATACAAGTATATAAATATAATAATAATTGCCACAAGTCACAAATCTCAACAAAGTACTACGATTCATCAATAAGTAATCAATTTTTCATGATATCACCCGGACAGACCAATAATAACATAACTCAATGTAAATGCAATGCAATATGAGAATATACATGATGTATATTTGTCCTACCTATACACACCTACTGCTGATAGAAGTCACAGTTAAAGCCCATAAGGGCTAGCTAAACTATGCTCGACAGAGACCTCAACGCATCCTATCAATCACACCTATGAGAGTAAACTAACATGTACTTAGATATATTCCAGGTAGAGACTGCGACACATTCCATCCTTAACTGGTAGAAACCTCAAGCCAAAAATCTATGATAACCTGATGGAAACATTAGGTTCCAATATCCAATATATCCTAATGATATGTTTTTGAAAGATATCTCACATCTCTACATCCCTATTCACTGCCACAACCCAATTTTTATACACAATTAATAACATATAAACACATAACAATGTAATAATAGAAAGTAGCAATCAATTTAATTCACATTATAATCAACTTATTACATACAATCACAAGTAATTTATTCAATTATGTTAGGTTTTCCTCCATAGTGCATCACAATTCAATCATTTACAATCTTAATAATCCCAACACAAGACAATTATAATACAATGTCAGCCCAACACAATCAATCCAATCTTAAGGCATCACCACTAGTTATATTTAATCTCTGTCAAGTCATAATAGGGAATTGTTAACTAGATATCAGGAATCATCAACAGAATATCTCAAAGTATTGTAGTAGGATATCAATATCAATAATTTAAGCCTAATCAAGGCATTGTAGTTCACAATCAATAACACAATTCACAACAATACATGATAAAATTATATTATCAAGCAATTTCTCATTTTTTTTCCCGTCATGCTTGACTCTAGTACACTGGTGGGTCCTCGTCATTTTACCCACTCAGGTACCCCCAATATACCGATTACTCTCATTTTTAAGAGACTAAATAATCAAACACTAAACACTTTATATAAAGATCATAAAACCTCAACTTGCCTCAAAATTCAAAGAGAATAATACTCCTTGGGTTTTTCTTTTTATAAAGCCTATGAATGCACGTGGTTTGGTCATCAATAGATTACATACAATAAATTACAACAATCAATACCCTTAATGAGATATTTCCAAGATTATTAACAAATTATGCTTCAAGCACACAAGGGTAAAATTAAAATTTTACTTCAAAGATGTGTTATCCATCATTTGGGGAATCTAATTATAAAGTTTCATCAAAATCCCAATGAAATTCGAGGTTCAAAACCATTAAAAACTCATTCTCAACTTCATGTAAAATTCTCTATTTTTTGTGTTTAAATCATCCATAATTCTAGGTAATAAATATGTTAAAGTTGATATAGATTGATGGAACAAGTTTATTAATCATTGCCAGAAGTTTAGACTCAAATATCTCTTTTGATCTTGCAAAATTTGATGAAAATCTCCTTGGGTTCCTATTTTTGGAAGATAGTTCCTGAACAAGGACATATAACTGACGTGATCAGTGTCGTATTCGCGAATGTGGTCATAACCCTGCAAACGCAACGTCACCCAACCCGAACCCATCGTGAATGTTATGGTCCATTTGTGAACGTGAAGAAATCCTAGAGTTGGTTCCACTGCGATCATGGTGAACTGGTCGCGAACGCGCTGATAATCAAAAAGACAACCCTGTTCCCTTTATTTTTACAAATACAACCTCCTTTCTGTTTATTTTGAAGAACACTTAGGAGGTGTGCTTCGCGAATGTGAAAAAACATCACGAACTTGATAAAGGTGACCAGGCTGCACTAGTAATAATAAATAGAAGAAACACACTTAATATGAATTACTTTGAATGGACCCTTGGAATTCGTTCAAAATCTTTTATAAATAAATAATAGATGCAATTATACTATATATAAGATTCTGAACTAATAAGTTAAACAGGGCATTCTTAACTAAATATCAAGTAGCATCAACAAGACATCTCAAAGCATTGTAGTATGATTTCAGAGTCAATAAAAGACTAATAAATTCATCATAATTCACACTCAATGATTCATCACAACTCACACCCAATGGGACAATTCACATCAATACACAATGAAATCATATTAGCAAGTAATTTTCCTTATTTTTAGATTAACATACTTGATTCTAGTACCCGGGTGAGTCTCATAATTTCACCCACACGGGCACCCACAATATATCCATTACTCTTATTTACAAATAACTACATAATCAAACATTAAAGACTTTATAAAAAGATAATAGAACCTCAACTTGCTTTGAAAATGAAGAACAAGGATCATACATTGGATTTTACTTTCTATAAAGCCTCCAGATTTGCATGGTCAGGTAACTAATACATTACCCATAATAAAATACAATAGTCAATACCTATAATAAGATATTTTAAAGATTATTCAAAAATACTGCGCAAAACCTACAAGGTAAAAACCAAAATTTTATTTCAGAAATGTGTTACGCATCTCTGGGAGAATCTAATTATCAAGTTTCATCAGTATCCCAATCAAACTCGAGGTTTAAAACCATTAAAAACTCATTTTTTAGTTCAAGAAAACTTTCCCATTTTTAGTGTTGAAATCATCTATAATTCTAGGTGAAAATCAAGTTAAAGTTGATATAAGTTTATGGAACAAGTGATAAATCATTACCCAAAAGTTTAGACTCAAGTTCTCTCTTTTGATCTTGCAAAATTTGATGAAAACCACCTTGGGTTTGTATTTTGTAACACAGTTCGTGAACAAGGACATTTAAATGTGTGAACATTTCCTTATTCACGAACGTGGTCATGAACCCATGAATGAGATTTCACCTAACTCAGCATCATCGTAAACATAATAATTCGATTGCAAAAGTAAAAAATTACAGACCTAATTCCACCGCAACCACAGTGAACCAATCGCAAACCTGCTGGTAATCGAAGAACCGACCGACCTTCTTCCTTCTCCGCGAACATGGCCTCCCTTTTATGATTGCGAATATCACCCAAGAGGTGTTCTTCGTAAATGCATTCGGTCGTCAAGAATGGAGTGAAGGTTACCAGGCTGCAACAGTAATAACAAATAGCAGCAACACACTCAATAAGCATTACTCCGAATGGATCCTATGGTTTTGTTCGGAATCCTTTGAAAATAAAATATATATGAAACCATACTAAAATTTTCATTTCAGAATCAAAGAATCCATCAAAATACAAAGATAAGGTCTCTTTGACCCGAAAACTGTTAAAGGCCAATTTAACTAAACTTTAACCAAAGAAAACCAAAACGCTCTCTGAACCCCGGGAAAATAATGAAACCTCATTATAGACCAAAAAATACCTCTCAAAACCAATAGAATTATGAATTTTGAATCAAAGTAATCTAATCTAAAATGTTGAATGAAGTCAACCATTTTTCTTAAACTTTCAACTTATCCCGTCAAACCACTCAAAATCAACTTGAAAAGGCTAAAACTCAAAACAAAGGTCTTCCTAAACCAAATTACACATTTCAAAGCTAGTGGAACTGACAAAATTATGATCCGAGACTCCGAACTCTAAAAGTTAACTAAAGTCAACTGTTTTTAACTAAAGTCAACTATTTTCAAACTTAAACCTTAAGAATAAAAAATCTTCAAAAATGGAACATATTTCCTTTCCACTCTTATACCAACCACATAAGGTCACTCAGTTTGACATAATGTAACAATGGGAAACAAAAAAATGTTGAACGACACTGAAAATATAAAAATAACCTTTGAGGGTCATTACATGTAACATCCCAGAATCACCCCCTAGACGCCATAAGGTATCCTTAACCACTGAATCACCTCAGCAGCCTCAGATGAACCTCTGGATCACACATATATCTAAACACTCACTCATCAGAGGAAGCATAAAAAATTAATAAAGTTGAACTATTGGGCCAATTCGCATATCAAAGATAGTACTGAAAGATAGTGAAAACTCCAAATCAAATGCTACTAAATCAACTATCTGAAAGCTTCTAAGTACTAAAATACTAGGCTGCGAGGACAAATCCCCATCTAGTCGTAGAATGAAATCAATGAATGTATCACTAAACTAAACTTTTATAATGGAAATAAGGCAATAACATAAGTGTTCTCGATCCATGGAAACTCACCAAGTCTCTAAATAGATAAGATTAGTAAACTTGGCCAAATGTGAGCACAAGGATGGCTGGCCTGGCCTACATGTGAAATTATGCAACAAAAGAGTATGAGTCAGTACATCTAATATACTGAGTAAGCGAGAGAGGTATACTAATATGAAATATCAACATGAATACTATGACTATAAACAAACCATGAATAGGCTATACAATGCATGATCAATTATATTTCAAATCAGTTATTCAAGAAAATTTAGTAATGCTGGCAGTGTGAGAAATATACTTTATTTCAAATCATAAGTAATTAGTTCAAATATCCAACGTTAAATCATTTTTGGAGGTTCTACAACTGACATATAATACCATGTGATCAATCATGAAATTCAGGAAATTACTAACTAAAGGGAACACCTTGCCCCACCTCAAGCTCACTACCTAACAAGTAACATAGTGATTCCAACTAAGCCAAGCCTTTCATAATAATAGATTTTAGGAAATATGTTATCCTATGATTGGCAGCATAGTTATGGATCCGGTATTTCAACCTAATCCTCTAGGTGCTAATACTACCCCCAAAATGTAACACTACTTTTATCTTGACCGGTTTAAAGAAATTTAAGTGAAAAATTGATCAAAATATCATGTCTTAGCCTTTTTGGGGAAATACTGGTCAAATCCTTCTTAGTTAAATGAAACCATGTCTGAGCCTAAAACATAGGCAATTATTTTAGCAATTTCTCAGACATTAAGGCAAACAAGGGTCACGATCGTATGGCCTATGCTGCGATCGCGTGACTACCTAACATTCCTATATATAGCTCTTTTCTTCATACTTTGATGAAACTTTTCCATGTTTCTCTTAATTTCGCCACCTCCTAATCTATCTTAGCTTAATTAAAGGCTTAGTTTGTGTTTTTAATCCACAAGATCATGTTTTGGTGGATTATGATAATTTCAACCGGGTAATTTTATAATTTCTCTTTATTTGTAAAACTTTTCATTATATATAAACTTTTCGAGCTTCTTTTTTCATTATATTCAATCAAATTGAGCCCAAGTACCATATGGTCTATGAGCTATGCACTATATGTTATGTAAATATTCTATTTTTTTAGGCTACGGGGTTCACTGACCCGTTATTAGGTTGGATTTTGACCCTATTATTCTTGTAGAAATATGGGTCTTTTTTTACTCGTCTTGACATGTGGATTATATTTTTTTCTACCTTTATGCGATTTAGATCTTGATTCATGTGTTTTGGCTAACTCAACGCATTTCTTGAGAATACCATCGGCGCTTAGGTAGGCTATGTCTTACTCTTTTAAATCATATATTTTTTGATGCATATGCTTGATAAATTGCCAGCTTGGGGAGGGGTTACTAGCTTGGAGCCTCGTTATTGTTGTTATTTAGGCATATGGACTATCTTGCTGGCCTTTTTGCTTGTTATTTACCCTGGGGATATGTGTCCCTTTTCGCATGTCTTACGTTGTACGTGGAACGTAGTTGTGGTTGGTAGTAGATAAAATAAGTAGTTGATCTTAGTAGCTATCCCCTAGACTTAGTTGGCTGCTTTAGAGCCAATGTAGACTGCTATTTTGTTGTTTTTAACAAGCATATATGGTTATTGGCCTTTGGACATCCTGTTGGGTATTTTCGTCTAAAATATTACAAAACCACATGGTTTTAATGACATTATCACCAGAGGAGATTTTTATCAATTACTATATACGTTACCGCAACTGCTAGGAAGTATGGAGATTTTTTCTTATTCTATCATGGTATTTTCTGAAAATGCCAATACGACAACTATTGGACTTTTACTGTGAAATTTTATATTCCTTCATAGAAGGACTTCATCTTTCTATTGAGATATGGTATAGGGGATGAGTCTGAATTTTTGCATTTAAGCCTGATTATTATTCCCTAGTTGTCTTTTTACGAGAGTCTTTTATGTGGGTTCAAGTCCCTCCATGGGCCTTGCCGACCTGGGACATATTCTTAGGGCACGATGCGTAGTCTTTGGGAGTGTTATACAAAAAAGTAGAGGTATATGGTTTGAGTCCTCCGCGGGTCCTGCCTCGCATGCTTTATTATAAGAGGAGAAGCGTGCAGGGTTACTATTGAGACAGATTTTCTTTTTAGTACCCCTTTGCATTGCATTTCTTTTACGCGTGTTTTTACCCTTTGGAATAACAAGGGGAGTCTCGTTTTATTTATTGTATGTCGGGTTGTACCTGTCGGTAGTATGGGATGCTGGTAGGTTTTGGTTGCTAGATAGGTGGTTGCTAGATAGGCTTTGTTGGCTAATTTCCTAAGGATTTTGGTTGCTTTCCTTGCAGATATATTTATTCCGTTATTGGTCTTGTATTCCTATTTTGATTATTCATTATGGAGGTTATGTTAGAGCTCCAAGTATGCGTCATTTTGTTCATGATTTGCCTATGGCATAGGCCCACTGTGTTCACAAAGATAGTTAACCATTCACCATATATGTTAATTGTTGTTGTGGTTATCCCTTCCCCCTTCTCTGTGTATTATTTATGTGCTATTGCCCTATTTTTATATGATTGCACTAGTACGAGCCAACATAGAGGATGCTATCGTGGGAGATAAATTGGAGATTATTTTGAGATATGGTAAGCAACTAGCTTTTTTGCTGACTAGTTCTCCTTCTGTCATAGAGTTTTCCTAGTTTAGATTCAGGATAGTTGTCTTGTAGTTTTTTCCCCATTGCGGGTTGTATTTTGAATTATTTTGTATATAGATGCTCTGCATCTATGATACCAGGTTCTGGGGATTTACTATATATTATGTATTACTGATTGCTTTTTATGTTTTCTACTTTATTTTCTCTTCTTTTCTTTTTCTTTCTTCTTTTGTTTCTTGGTACTGGCCTTTCTCTAATAGCTTTAGGCCAGTATTTGCGCTTGTCTATTTGAGGGATATAGATTCCATCACAACTCGATTTTAGGTTATGACAGAGTGGTATCAAAGCTCTAGGTTCCCCAATATCGCTGACTATAGGAGCAAGTGTCTGGTAGAGTCCCGTCGATTGGTACTTAGACGTCCGTTCATTATCTTTAGGAGGCTTCAGGGATCTTTAGGAGGGATAACTATTTTTTACTCCGTTCTAGGAAAATTATTTATTGGTTTATTAGATATTTATCTTAGCTTCACACTTTCGCAGATGATTCGCATGCATTCTGCATCTGGAGATGATGACACTTCCCCTTATCTACAAAAGATCCAATAAGGGGACGGAGAATATACATATCCCATGGGAGAGGTTGGGATGTAGTTGTGCGACCTGATTATTCACCTACAGACCTACCTCTACCACAGATGAAGACACCTTTCGATGATTCACTTTGAGGGATGTGTCAGCACATGTGTCTATGTTTGGTAGGGTGTCCACTGATGAGGCCCAGACTTCAGCTCAGGGAGAGCATAGGGTGACCAAGTTCCTCCTGTTCAGCTGATACTGGTGAAAGAGACAAATCCTCCTCTATATCCAACTCCAGAGGTAACGCCAGTTCAGATTGAGCCTTTGGTTCCTGTTATGACTTCTGAGGGCTGGAAGATGCACAATAATTTTATTTATATAGGATGTTTAAGATATTTTGGTGACTCCAGGCAGGATCCCTATGAGTTTATAGTAGAGTATGAGGAGAGGCTACAGACTTTGGGCTCTATAATGTCACATATGGTGGATTTTGTTAGGTGCCAGCTAGAGTGTCCGACTAAGGCATAGTGGAGAGTATACAAAGAGAGCAGACTGGCAGGGTTACGCTTATGACATGGGGCAGTTTGTGGATGCTTCTATGGCTAAGTATGTTCCTCGGAGTGTTTGAGAGGGGCTCAGGTCCTAGTTTATTGGCTTGCAGTAGGGGTCGATTTCAGTTACTTAGTATGAGGCTTATTTCACTCAACTTTCTAGATATGGGACTGTATTTTTATCGACGGAGGATGAGAATATTCGCCGTTTTGTAGTTAGGTTGAGATAAGAGTTATAAATGGAGGTTGAGTTGTTTCTTGCTAAGAGTATTCCTTTGTTGGAAGTATTTGATCATTCCCATACCGTCGAGAGACTCTATTGCTTTGCCCAAGGGGGTGGCGAGAAGAGATAGTGCCGCCAGGGCAATTTTAGTAGTTTCGACCTTCTGGGAGGTGGTCTAGGCCTCAGCTGCAACAATAATAGGCCATTTTTATGAAGGTGGTCTCGGTTGGGCCAGAGTCCAAGGTTTTTATAAGGGTGAATATCAAGGCCATTTTCCATGTATTCTCCATGGTGTTGGGAAATTCAGCCTATAGTACAGGCCGTAAAGCCTCTTCGGACAGCACCATCACCTGCTAGAGGTGGTTACTTAGCGGCTCGAGGAGGTCGTGGTGGGGTCCATAGGGATAGAGGAGGGGAGTCAGGAGGAGATCAGCAGAGCGCTCGACTCTATCAATTTTATGATTTACTGATAGATCTTGGGTAGAGGCTTTTGATGCAATGGTTACGGGTATGTTATCTAATTTTCGCAAGCTATCTTTTGAATTATTTGACCTTAGTTCTACATATTCTTATGTATCTATGTATTTTGCACCCCATATGGGTATTGTGCATGATTATTTACCTATACCCGTGAGTGTGGCTACTCTTTTATGCAAGCCTTTAGTAGGGAATCAGATTCACTGAGTTTGTGTTCTGACTATATAGGAGTTGGACACTCATATTAATCTTGTGGCTCTGGATATGGTTGATTTTGATGTGATTTTGGGCATGAATTTGTTATCTCCTAATCATCAATTTGTATTATTTTTCAAGGATCATTACCTTTTCTATGTCCGGGTACCCCCCAATGGTGTGGCAGGGTCCTATTGGCCACTTCTCGGTGCCTGTTATTTCCAGTATGTAAGCCAACAGATTTCTTTCCAGGGGTTTTGTAGATTACTTAGCTTATGTTCATGATGTGAGTGTTGATCCTCCTTCCCTTGAGTATGTTCCCTTTGTTAGAGATTTTCTTGATGTGTATCTAGATGAGTTGCCTGGCCTTGTACCCGAGCGTGTTGTTGATTTTTCTATAGAGGTTGAGTGGTGCACCAGAACCATTTTCAATTGCACCTTATCATATGGCTACAACAAAGCTTAGTACTCAACTTTAAGATTTGATTTCCAGGTCCATCTTAGTGTTTTCCCATAGGGTGCTTCAGTGTTATTCGTGAAGGAAAAGGATAGGACTTTGCTCATGTGCATTAACTATAAGCAGCTGAATAAGGTTACCATTAAGAATAGGTATTCTTTGCCACGGATTGATGATCTTTCTGCCATCTTCAGGGTGCTACTTTGTTTTCAAAGATTGACTTAAGATCAGGTCACCACCAATTGAGGATCCAGGCTAAGGACATCCCGAAGACTACTTTTCGGACACGAAAAAGGCATTATGAGTTTTTGGTTTTCTCATTCAGGATGAATAGTTGTATAACTCTCATGGTAATTTATGAGAAATACATAATTTTTTTATTCTAGTGCGTTTTAGTAGCTTCCACAAGTCATTTATGACTTGTTGGGACCGGTAATTCTGATCTCTGGCGGCCCGATTAAGAAATATCCCAAATTGCCGACTTTAGAGCCTAAAACTAAGTACTCATTGACCAAAGTCAACTTTCCTTCAAGACAAGCTCAGAATTAAATTTCGACACTGTTAGCTTCGGAATGCCAAACAAAGTCAAGTTTTTATTTGCAATTTATGCTTATTTGTGGATTTTAGTTAAGTTTAAGGCCTAGTTTGGAGCTTGGGTGGTATTTTG
>JBDJHY010197480.1:0-11694 GCA_039654485.1 Withania somnifera | reverse complement strand
ATTATTAATGCTTACGTGCCGCGTATGGGTTTGGATGAGGAAAAGAAGACAAGCTTCTGGGAGGTTTTGGATGAGGTGGTGAGAGGAGTGCTTGACTCTGAAAAATTCTTTGATGGTGATTTCAATGGGCATATCGAGTCTTCGCGGAGAGAGTATGACGATGAGCATGGAGGTTTTGGTTTCAGAGAAAGGAATGAAGAAGGGACTTGTCCTTTAGACTTTGCTAGTACCTTTTGGCTCGTGGTAGCAAATTCAAGTTTTCCCAAGAAAAAAGATCACTTGGTTACTTTTCGTAGTTCAATGGCGAAACTCAGATAGACTTTTTGCTACTTCGGAAGGGGGACATAGGCTTGTGTAAAAACTGTAAGGTTATCCCTAGTGAGAATATTTTGACTCAATATAAGCTGCTAGTGATGAACTTGGAGATTAGGAAGAAGAAGGATGAAGAGGGTTGTAAAGTACCAAACGAGGATTAGGTGGGATAGCTTGACTTTAGCTAATGCTACGAAGATAGGGAAAAAGTTGTTGGATATGAGAGTTTGGAAAAGTAGGGGGATGCTGCCAGTATATGAGATAAGACAATGAAGTGTATTAGATTGTATGATTTTTTTTCTTTTTTTAATTTAAACTTTATACTTTTTATGCGATCTTCAATATTGTTTTGAGTGAGACTAAAAGCATAAAATTTATTATCAAAGTTTTTTGGGACCTCAAAAAATTGGGGTGTAAAACAAATATTTTACTAGTCTCATTATTGCATCACCCTGTATAATATATGATCGTTTTCGTAAATTCATTTTGTAATAAAACGAAAATCTCATTTCCTTCAATGTTATATGTTATTTTAATATAATTTTTAAATATATTAATTTTTTTTTAAAAAAAATCATCTGAATTCATATCATTAAACAAATTCTTTAAACCTTAGAACACTAAACCTTCCACATAAGTAAGTGAAACAGAGGGGATACATATTACATACTGACTTGACTCAACCCTATGTAAATCTTGGTACAAATTTTTTGTATTGGTACTATTGATTTGTCCATCTATTGCTTGTTTTGTGCTTTAGGTCCTCAATTTTTAAGGATCTCACTTTATATCAATATGTAATTAATATTTTGTAAAAAAAAAAAAATGACTATTCCTATTTACTGAAGAGAAAAGTTTTTTCGAATTTTAATTTGATAAAAGAGGTCTTGGAAGAAGCATTGGTAGCTCCATTTTAAATCAAATAATTTTTTATTTCTATTTAATGGTAAAAAAAAAAAAAAGATCAATTGAAAAAAAAATTATAAATTAATTTATAGAATAATTATTTAGAACTTTGCATCTCAAAAGGTTAAAAAAATAAATTGTTAAATAAGAACTATTCATTATATTTATTATTTTTTTATAAAAAATATGAAAACTTTATCTCGAAATTTAACTTTAGGCCAGAATTGGTGTCGAGCCACTCCTGGTGGGGAGGTAGAATAGATCTTAATTACTTTGTCCTACACATTAGGGTCATTTTGCTTTCAATTTTATTATTACAAGAAGACATATTAAAAGGTTCTTTATTCTTTTGTAATTGACAATTGAATTTCAAATAGTACCTCTTTTAAAAATTTATGGTGTCTACATAAGCTTGACATATTTATGACATATGTCCTATCCTTTGCCAAGAAAAAGAAATACAAAGATTTAGGATAAAACCTTCCGTAAGTAGTCATATGCTAGTATGAGGCGAGCACCTCTTCCATGTGACAAAGGAAAAAAGATAAATTGGTATATTCAAATGGCAGAGGAATGAAAATGAGTTTTTTTTTTTTTTGGCATCTATCAATTTAAATATGGCTTTCTCAAATTTCTATTTGGTGTTGGCCTTATGTGGTCCATCTTTATGGCTATGATCATCAAAAGATAAGAATAAAGCAGCACAAATATAACACGTAATTTTTTTTCATTCCAAGGAAAAAAAAAAAAAAAAAAAAAAAAACAAAGCAACAGTAACAACGATAAAAATAATTTAATATATTTTTTATATTATTAAAAATAGTTTGAAAGTACCTTTTATTTGAATATACACTTAATTATTTTTTTTATTCATTCAAATATGACCTTCTTTTTGAAAATATGAGGATATTTTATAGAAAAATGGATCAAATTAATCTTTCTAGTTTAAAAATTAGCTAGCTTTATCCTTCATTATATTTTCTGACCAAATATACGTTGTAGTTATATTTTTGAGCCAAATATATTCCTCCCCGCCTCCCATCACTAAAGTTTTTACATATACCCTTCCTTGGATGAAAATGCTCAAACTAAGGTTACTTGGTCTTCATATTAAAAATAAATATTTGATTTTACTTGTCTAATTTAATAAATTAAGAGAGTTTTTATTATTTTTTTTCTACGCTATTTTTAATATTAAATAACTATATAATGTAATAGTAATTAAATTCGAAAATCCAAAGAATCGTTATTGATTTTTTTTTTTTGCAATGAACTGTAAGTATTATTACCAAGAATACAACACACCCCTCATTACATTATTCCAGAATTAACAAAAAACTAAGGGATAAGCAAATCATTCCTATCCTCTAATCACTATGACTGTAAACTATTATGTACATGACCTTTCTATCAAACTAGTACAACTCTTAGCTTTCCTTGATTGTTGTAACATGCCAAACCTCTCCTTTAAGCTGAATTGTATCATTTTGATGCTTTTTCTTGGCTGGATCAATTTATTCTTGTACATGTTTCAACTCCTGGCTTGCCAAACTGAGTATATTCAAGCACCATAGATTGTAGCCACAATTCCCGTCTTGCATTTACTCCAGTGTCCCTTTTTAACCCAATCTGATGTCTCCTTCACCTCCTTTTGTGCAACTTGTATTCCCAGCCAAGTCATCAGCTTTATTAATAGTTGTTTGGACCACTTGCATTAAGTAAATAAATAAGTGACATCTTCATCTAGTGTCTGATCACGGAGACTGCAGTACCTATTCTCACAATGTATTCCCATACTCCCCATTCTTCCTTCCGTTTACAACTTTCTTTTACTTGCCAAATAGTAGTATGAATCTATATTTTGGCACTGCTGTTCTAGTCCATATCAAATCATTATTCTCCATCATATGATCATGCTCAGTCAATGTGGCATAATTTCTACTGATTGAGTATTTTCCTTCCTTAATCAGTATATATTTTTCATTTCTACACCAATCATGCATTTAAAATTTTATTTTATTAAGCATTTTTCAGTATCAGCTTCAACCTTGGGGAACTTTATGATTCCAAGAGTCCTCGATATCTTTCACATAAATTTCATGGATTCATTTCACCCACAGTATCTCTTTTTGACAGCAAATCATTCGTATTAATTTCTCTACTGCAGTTATATTTCAACTTTTACATGACTTAATACTAAGTCGTCCTTGTCTTTTTGTTTTACACACATATTGCCAGGCCACCAAAGCAGCCTTCCTCTTGTTCTCTGTACTCCCCTATAGAAAATTCCTACACTTTCTATCAATATCCTTGAGTATACACTGTGGCACTATAAAAATTGAACCCAAAAATTGCATACTGAGAATAAGATGAAATTTATGACTTGTATTTTCTCAGCATAAGATAGGTGCCTAGTTGCAGTAGCCCTGATCTTTTCAATAAATTTCAAACATAATCTATGACAATTCAGTTTGCTTCATTTCTTTGGAGAGTGACAATCTCAAGTATCTCATTGAAGATGATCCTTCTTTAAAATCAGTACACTCAACAACTTTCTCTTCATTGCTTCATCAACTCCTGCTAACAAATAACTCTGACTTGTCATTATTTGCAACCATGCCTGTTGTTTCAGAAAAGTGATTTAGTGTCTCCTTCATTTTAATAACTGAAGGTTTCTATCCTTTACTAAATAACATTAAATCATCTGTAAATATAAGGTGAGTAAGACCAATCTCTTTGCACATAGGAAGGTATCTAAAGTCAAGCAAGAAACTCATTAAATTCAAGATTTTGCTCAAATATTTCATCATCAAAATAAACAAAAGAGGTGAGATGAGATATCCCTGCCTCAATCCTTTTTTCCCTTCAAAATACCCTCTCCCTTCACCATTAATCTTGATTGAAAACTTTGTTATTGTGATACAAGCCATGATTAGTTGGTTAAATTTTTTTGGAAACCAATAACCTTCCATAAACACCCATTGTACTGTATTATATGCTTTCTTCAATTCAATTTTTACGAGGCATATAGGTGAGGTTTTTCTGTTGTAATGCCTTAAATAACACATAAGTACATTCTGAATGAGATCTTTTACAACAGTAGTCTGGTTAGCAATTTGGACATACACCTGTACAATACATTACAACAAGCTATAGGTCTATATTGACTTGCATTTACTGGATTTGTCACTTTTGAAATGAGTGACACTATAGTTGCATTCACTTGTTTAAGTAGTTTCTCTACAAAATTCTTTAATAGCTTGACATACACTTCCACCACCTATGTTCCAATCTGTTTTAAAGAAACCTACTTGTATATCCACCAGGATCTGGACTTTTTGTATATTTAATACCAAACGTTGCTTCTTTAATCTCTTTATTAGTATATGATTCCATCAATTCTCTTTGTTGCTTTTCACTCACTCAAAACTTTCTTCTGGCTAAATATTCTTTCACTTGCCTTCCTTCTATAGCCTCCATTTTCACCCAGTATGGATCTAAAGTATTACACAAATATATCAACAACTTCCTCAGGTTTTTCTTCATTTTCTTATGTTTAATAACAGAGACTTTAGCAAAAATAAATCTTTCATTAAAAACTATATCAAATCAATAGATATCAAATAATATAAAAACAGTGGAGTAATTATGTGTCTGTACTATACTATATATAATAATCCATGGAATATATTTGGAGTAAAAAAAAATACGACATGATTATGTTTGTGGAGCTGTATGTGTAGTAGCCCCTATTATAGACCAAGCAAGAGACTGTAGGTATTTGAAATCTATATAAATATAGTTTTGTTAAGTTATTTGTAATAGATAATACAGATTGTTATTTATTATAAGTTTTCTTTTTCAGTGAAGGTTTCTTATAATATTATTTTTTTTTGTTATTATTGTTTTCATTAGTTAAAAAAAAGAGTGATTTGGATATTTTCATCGTGTGAAAATTTTGATGACAGGAGGGGTGTATTTGGCCAAAAAATATTATTTAAGGAATATATTTGGTTAAAAAATAAAACGAGAAATAAATTTAGTCAATTTTTTTAAAATAAAAAAAGTAAATTTGATCCTTTTTCCTATTTTAAAACTATTTTGAGTAGTAGATAGGAAGGGCAATAATAAGGGCTAAGGCGATGCAAGAGTTTTAACATATGCTGGGCGGAGGTGGTTTTAGACATATGAATATGCAATTATTTATAAAGAAATTTTAGTAATTTCTATAAATATATTAATTAAGCACTTTATTTCAAAAAAAAAACTTCGAGTAAGAAATAGTTTTGAATACTCATAACTTTTAGAATTTTGAATTGCGAAGTTCGCCACTTGTAAGTGGTCGGTTTAAACATGTGCGGAGGTGGGTGGTCAAGTCAAATATGTTATTTCATCCGTTTTAAAAAGAATGAGTCATTTTCCTTTTTAGTTCATTAAAAAAGGAATGACCTCTTTCCTTTTTTTTCTTTTTTGACAATACTACTATTTGCAATTTTTCAAATGACATGTTTAAGCATAGGATTAAAGAACATTTTGATACATTTAACATAATTTTAATTCAAGACCTCATGATTTAATTTTTTTTTTCTTAAACTTCGTACAAGGTCATACCAAATCAAAATAAGTCATTCTTTTTTAACGAAGGAAGTATATTTTAAAATTAATTACCTAATATACCACACTATACTCAAATGCACAAATATATGTTATAACTATGCGAGTACATGTTGTAGCACTAAGGCACATGCGGAATACATATTATAATCCTTGAATACATATGGTTAAATTCAATTAACTTGTCTATAATATATTCACGACTAATTATGTATTGCAATTATATAATGTATTCGTGTTAATTTTAAATGTACATTATGTAATACTGAAAACCTAATTGTACAAAGAATTATTAGCTAGTCCATATACTAGTGAATTTTTTTTCAAGTTAGTCTTATTTATATTATCTATTTTTGTATTATCAATGGAGGCTGTTTGTAGAAAAATATCTCTTTACTCAGTTCAAAAACATATTCTATGGCATCTTTTTTCAATAATAATGTTCACATTTAATCAGACTTTTTAGACGTTGCGTAATTCAACTGACTAGTGACACTATTTTTATAAGATAAAGAGGGATTAATAGGGTAAGAAGTCAAGTAAAATGAAATAAAAAAAGTAAAAATTTTATCAAACATTCTTCGCTGTGTTTACTATAAAATAAAGTAACTTATACTATTTCTTTCGTTTTAAAAAGAATAACCTTATTTGACTTACCGCGGAATTTAAAATTAAAATTATGGTAAATGTATCAAAATGTCCTTCTATCATGTGGTTTTAATCATACGAAAAATTATAATTAAAATATTATTAAAATAAAAGTTATTTTCTTTTTAATAAAGAAAAAAGTGAAAATGATTAATTTTTTAACGGAGGGAGTAATTTTTTTTATTTTTTAAAAAGTTAAGAAATCAGTTTTTTATAATGCACAATGAGTAATACATGGCTCTCATTTCATACCTACATTCTTTTCAAGACAGTAGGAGAAATATATATTTAATTTCTATATATGCCAGTTACCATGAAACATTTTGATTCCAGTACAACATTTTTTATTTTTTTGTTTTGGTTAAACTTTGGCTCCAATAAAACGTAATTTTAACATACCGTCTTCTACTTGTCTGTCTTTCATTTAATGTATATTTAGTTTTTTAAGAAATATTTAATTGGTAGTCAATATTAAATATATAATTTCAAATAAAATAATTATTATTCTGGCTGTTTCTTTGTTCTTCCTTTCCTTAAGTTGTTGTATAAACATATATTTTAGATTCATTCTAATAACTTGTTTTATGATATGTAAAATTTATATCAAATTTAAACTTATTTGAAATATATTTGAATATGAAATTGTATTTGAATTGCTGAAATTGAAACGAAAGCACATTGGCAAAAAACAATTCAACTGCACTATAGACATACATGACTAATGTTTTAGCCAAATATTATACATATATGCGTCAATCATATTTTACTAAAGTACTAACATATACTTAAATTAAAAGGTATTGATATACGAGATCAGTTAAGAATGTCTAAAGTTCGGTCTTGTCAAGATCACAATTTTAGTAAAAAGTATTGTAGAATAGTGGTAGAAAAAGGATTAATGGTAATTAATAGTATTTAATAATTACCAGTAATTGCATTACAAATAGAAGTAATGGCTCACACTAAGGCTTTCCTACTAAATAGCCGTTGAGGGGATTTCGCCCCTTAACAATGCCACAACTGTTACAAAGAAAGTGGGTGTAACCACTACGGAAACTAACCCCCATTTACAGCACCCACGAAGATGGTTGATACAAGGAACCTTTATAAAAGTTCCAATGGAAGAAATGCAAATGTACGCTCACTATACTCCTCACAAATATTCTTGGAATTCTCTCAGTGCTAAAACTAACTTAAGCATCGGAGAACTACCCCGGGGACCACCCTGGGCTTTGTTTTGCAGGCATTCTCATATATTGCCGCTGATCGCTGTTGTCCGGTATATTTAGCTTGGGTTACTGTGTTGGTGATTTATCCAGACTCATCAATTGGCACCGTTAGTAGGGGAAGGAAAAAGTTAAGTTACTCAAAATCTGTTGAAAAGAAAGTGCAAACTAAGAACACGATGAATATAAGAAGCAAAACGATAGGAGTCGGCTCAAGGGCTGCAACCCTAGCACGAGGACGACCTGCCAAGAGAGGTCGAGGTCGGGGATGAACACAAGTACATGTCAACCGCCCTGACCAGAATACCTCCTAAAATTAGCCTCCCACTGATATTCTCTTGGAGGCCACTCAGAAGTTTGGTCGGGACCACCCGAAGTTGTTCCGACATTGGTACGAACAACATCGGAAAAGCAGGCTCCAAGACAAAGTCCTACCAAACCTTGGACAGGCTCAACCACACAAAGAACCTCCACAAGAAAAGGCTGAGTTAGATGGCTCCCTCTCAAGTGATGAACACCTGCGTCATAAAAAGAGGGACCTACCCATACCACAGGGTGCGATACCGGGATCATAGCCGGAGTCGCAAGAGATCCCGAGATCATATCGGGGAAGGAAACCAGGATAGATCCCCCCCATCCTAGTTTCATAAGAGACAAGCTAGACAGGGTTTTGGGCCTTGACAACATAGGGTCCATGGTATGAGAAGAGGCCAGAGAAGAGGCCTAGCAAAAGCAGGTCCCCGGCAAGAAACACCTTCGACAGGCTGGGGAAAAAAGGCGGAACCCAGATTCACCGAGGGCAGCATGACCCCGCTTACAAGAACTAGGTCAAAGATCCTCGCATTCTATTACGACGTGTTGAGGCTGCCACCAGCACTATAGGCACCACCCCATAAGCGATCTCGAAGCTATTGGTGACACTACCACAACGACCATGGTCATGACACGAAGGTATGCAAGGACCTCATGAGGGAGATCAAGGAATGCGTCAGGCAGGGCATGCTGAAGTAGTACATCAAAGCCATCGCTGGGCCTTCCGTAGTCAGGGCTGAGGTGGCAGAGCTAGCCAGCGGTACAACTCGGGAGGCCTAGTCAAAATCAATCCCACAAGAGGTGGGAGTCTTCACAGAACCAACACTCCTGATATCCGGCCGAGCAGTACCAAGGACAAGGGAGTTACACAAACCCCAACCGCATCCCGATAGGACAAAACCAGAAAAATGGGAATGAAGGGCAGGCTCCACACCCTCAGGACCAGCAGGTGACGGGGGTGATACACGCCATATTTGGATGGTCCTCAGAAGGGGTATCCCAAGCCGCCTTGAAAGCTCAGGCCAAGAGGATACCCACAGAAAAACCCCAGAGTAAGAGGTTTAAGACGGAGAGGTCATCACCTTCTCAGAAAATGACGTTGTCCTAGGAGCCATGCCCCACTCCGATGCCCTGGTAATCAAAATGGTGATGGTCAATAAAGAGGTACATTGGGAATACGTAGACAACGGGGCCACTGTCAGCATCGTCTTCTCAAAGTCTACTTCAAACAACTTGGCATAGACCAGAGTAGTCTTAAACGGAGCAGTCTGCCCCTCCAGATGTTCAAATAGGAAGAGGTCATATCGGAAGGGACCATCTGGCTGCCGATAACAGTAGGGACCACCCCGACTATAAAAACCATGAGGTCTACATGGTAAACGCCCCATCTCCATACAACGTGATCCTTGGGCCACCGATCAGGGGATAGCTTCAGTCCAGGGAGCCAACAGGTGTCAAGAGAGTGCATGAGAATTGCACTAAAAAGGAAGGCACATGAGGTTAATAAATAATAATTACTAGAAGAGCCTCCTCGACCTCAAGAGAAGGAACACGTCACCCTGTCCGAGGTAGCAAACGAGGAGATAATAGAGGTCTCCTTAGACCCTGATTCCTCTAAAAAAAAAGTGAGCGTAGGCTCATCCCAAAACACACTCCTCCACCAAGGGATAATCTCCTTACTACAGGAGTTCAAGGAAGTTTTCACCTAGTCCCCTCAGGACATGAAGGGGGTATCCCCCAAGCTAATGGTCCATAAGCTAAACGTCGACCCCAAAATTAAGTCGGTACAATGAAAAAAAGAAACTTTACACCGAAAAGGAACCAAGTCATCCGAGCTGAGGTAGAGAAATTGCTGGCAGCGGACATCCTCTTCGAAGTGAAATACCCCACCTGGATAGCCAACCGGTGATAGTCAAGAAGGCAGGGGCGGATAGAGAATGTGCGTCGACTATACTGACCTGAATAAATACTACCGAAAGGATTGTTACCCTTTACCAGTCATAGATCAGAAGGTGGATGTGGTATCAGGATATGAACTGCTAAGCTTCCTGGATTTGTACAAGGGCTACCACTAAGTTCTAATGAGTGAAGAGGACACTACCGAGATGGCGTTCATCACGGACTGGGCAAGCTTTACATACAAAAAGATGCCTTTTAGGCTGAAAAACAACGAGGCTACATACTAAAGGTTAGTAGATAAAATATTCAGCCAACAAGTCGACAAAACAGTAGAGGTCTACGTAGACGACATAGTCATTAAAAGTAGGACTCTGAACATGGGCTTGAAGGACTTAGAAGAAATCCTATAACTCCTCAGACAATACCAGGCTAAAGTTAAACCCGGTGAAATATCACTTTGGAGTCAGCTCGGGAAAGTTCCTAGGATATATGGTTTCCAAAAGAGGCTGAGTGTGAACCCTTCAAAAATCAAGGCGATAACGGAGATGAGATCTCCGAAATGCTTGAAAGACGTCCAGAAGTTAATAGGGTGCCTTGCTTTTCTAAGCTGGTTCTTGTCCAAATCGATGGAGAAACAACTTCCCTTCTTCCACATCCTGAAAAATGCCAAAAACTTCTAATGGACGAAGGAGTTCCAAAAAGCTTTTGAGGACCTAAAGCAATATCTGGCCATACTAACAGCCCTAACCATACCCAAGATGGGAGACATATTATACCTCTACCTCGTCGCTGCAGGAGAAGTGGTCAGCGGCGTCCTCGTCCTAGAAGAATGAGGGATTTAGAAACTGGTGTCTTTTGTTAGCCGAGCTCTGCACGAAGACGAGGTAAGATACCTGCCCACAGAAAAAATGATGTTGTCACTAATAACAGCAGCTCAGTGACTTCGGCCCTACTTCGAAGCACACCCCATATGTGTACTGACCGATGTACTCCTAAAGCCAAAGGCATATGGAAGACTGATGAAGTGGGCAGTCGAACTCGGAGAGCATGAAATTAACTTTCAGCCCCGAAAAGCCATAAAAGGCTAGGCTTTCGCTGACTTATTGGTAGAAATGAATCCAACCACCTCGAAATTAATCAAACTGTCTCCAACCGAGCTCGAAGACCGGACTGAGCCCAAAGCACATCGAAATACCTTTGTCATGTATGTGGATGGGGCATCCAGCAAAGACGTCGGAGGAGCCGGGATCCTACTCACCATCCTGGAGGGGGTAGAGGTGTCGTACATACTACGATTCATCTTCAAAACAACAAACAACGCAGCGGAATATGAAGCACTAATAGCAGGCCTTCGCCTAGCTCAAAGGGTGAAGGTAGAGTCAATCTCTGTCTTTAGTGACTCTCAGCTCGTTGTCAATCAGGTAAAGGGTACCTATGAAACGAAGGAAGCCCAGCAAAAAAAATACCTGGAGATGGTGAAGAGACTGCGTGAAAATTTTTCCTATTTTCAAATAGGCAAGGTCCCCTGAGGTGAAAACACTCGAGCAGACGCCCTCAACAAGCTGGCATCCTCCGAAAAGGATAGGGAGAACAAGGAAGTAACAATTGAAGAACTCCACCACCCGAGTATTAGCAAAGTCAACATCTCGGTGGTAGAGGAGGAAGGCAGCAATTAGATGACCCCCATCATAATATATCTCACCTCAGGAGAGCCTTCCAACCCGGTGGAAGCCAGAAAACTCTGTTTGAAGGTCCCGAGGTAGGTCCTAAATGGTGG
>JBDJHY010197450.1:0-11694 GCA_039654485.1 Withania somnifera | reverse complement strand
CCAGTCATACACTAAAAAACCTTGTGTAGAGACTTATAGAATCTCACCTAACTTCTTTTAATTAAATACAATTTCAACCCTCCAACCATAAAACTAACTCCTTCCCTATCATATATATTTAATTTCACATAAAACTTAACCACCTTATTCTTATAGACCATTTGCTCATGGTCTCTAATTAGGTAACCCTAAAATTCCACCCCTAACCTATCCAATAGAATTTAAATAAATGAATTATGGATTACCTCTTAATAAAACATCCTTCCTTTTAGTACAGTCTAAGACTTATATCAAGCTTTCTTCCCTACAATAAGAAACTTCTCATAAATGTTGTTTGTATTTTCTTTCTTTGACCTCTTATGAGTATTGCCCTTGTCAATAAACTTAGGTATCTGCATATCGTTCTTATATTCCATATTAATAGGCTCATCATCAAACAATTTTCTTATATTTTTTAATCCCTCTGGCCCCTTTTCTCGACTCGACCACTTCTGCAACCTCAACATTTTTTTTATAATTAATCATATCATATGTAGAGGAGTTTTAATAGGTTTTATTTTAGTTTAATTTTTTGATGATTTGTCATGTTGTGTTGGTGGTTCTTTAGCTTGAGACTATCTCAGATGATCTAATAATAATCGATTGGGTTTGAGCATTTGAGCCACTCTTCTCTTAAACCTTTTGATTGGGGAGGTCTTTATGATTGAATATTTTTTTACTAAGAATCCCATCACTTTTATCATCCAACTCTTTTCCAATAAACCACCCAGGAATAGGGTTAAGGCTCTAAATATTGCTTTCTTATTCTTCTTCATCTAAAGTCCATGAGAGGTTTAAGGAATTCAATTTCTAGGGTTTAGTTGTAAAAGGCATGAAAGAGGATGGGACTGATATCTTCGAAAGGGGAGAAAATGCAATATCGGTAGATGGGGATCTCGATACTATCCTACAAATTGGTGAAGTAGACAAGTATTCAGAGTTCTTTCCCCCGAGGACAATCCTGCATGCTCTTGAGTGAGTCCTCAACATCAGATTAGTCAAAAAGTTAACTCTGCAGAAATCTTGAGCACAAGGGTTTAGAGGAGGCCATTTTGGTATGAGAAAGATCTAGAGAGAAATGCTTTGTTCTTGTTATAGGTTTAGACAAAGAAGTGTGATTTTCTAGACGGTTTCTGGGTAAGAGGGATAGTTTTGTGAAACAAAAAGGTATGAAGTGATGGTTGTCAGTAGAACTCATCATTATATTCTTTTGATTTGTTTTCCCTACTCAGGACCTAACTTAGACTTATTTGGATAACTTTCTAGCTAGGTTCTTAATGCATAACAATAAATTTTTAAGATAAATTAAGGATAGTTTTATAAAGACCATGTTTACGTGCTACGAGAACTAGGTCCTCAAATTTGATTTTCTCTTTTTGCCTTAATACTATGATTAATATAACATTTACATCATTTTATAACTCCATGGTATTTTATTATTAGGCAAAGGTCATAACCCTAAAAAAATAACATTGACTTAGTTATTGTATGAGCATAAACTTTAGACATTAATCTCTTTCTTTATCATCCCCTTATCCATAAACCATTCTTCTCAAAATAGATTGAGACTAGCCCAAAGGCTATTTTTCGTTTCAAATTTCTCTCTTCGTAAAGCCTTGGTAAATATATCAGCTACCTACTCATCTATCCTAGATAGAGCATTCTGATCAATCAACTTCTTAGATTATCTATGAGAAGTGATGTCTCACCTCAATATGCTTTGTTCTTTTATGTTGAAATGGATTCTTGATCATATTGATTGCACCGCATTGTCACATTATATTGGAATGTACCAGTATCCACTCTATAGTCATAGAGTTATTATTCCAAGCACAACAATTGCAAACAACAAGCTGCAACAACCACAAATTTTGCTTCTACTATAAACAGAGCAATTGAGTTCTATTTCGTAGTACCCTAAGAGATCATAAAAGGTCCAACAAAGTTATTCATTCCTAAGGTACTCTTTCAATCAACTAGAAATTAAGCATAAACAGCATCCACAAACCCAACCAAGTTGATCATATTTCCTGTAGGGTACCTTAGTACTAAGTTCTGAGTTTCTTTCAAGCATCTCAAAAATTCTATTCACAGTACTCAGATAAGCCTATTTTAGGAAATGGATGAAACCTGGGACATAGTCTCATGGTGTGTACAATATTTGTACTAATAGGTGTGAGATATAAGAGATATCTTATCATTATTTAGAACTTGGTTTCAGCAACAGGTGCACTAGGTTTATCTTGCTCTATCTTAGTAGTGGTGGCAATAGGGCTATCATTTGTCTTGGAATTGTTTATGTCAAACTTTCTTAGAAACTCTTTTACATATTTTTGTGATATATTACTATTTTGTTTTTACATTTCTTGATCAGTAACCCCAGGAGAAAGTTGAATTCACCAGTCATACTTGCGTCAAACTTACTCATTATTAAAACAACAAACCTAGTACATAAAGCACCTTTAGTAGCTTAAAATATAATATTATCTATATAAATCTGTACTATGAGTACCTCCTTTTCAAGTCTTCCCATTAAGAGAGTGTTATCATTCTTTAATCAGTTGTAACCATGCTTTAATAGAAAAGGTGAGAGCCATTCAACCCATACTCTTAGTGACTGTTTAAACCCAGCTAATACCTTATCCATCTTATACACATGCTCTTAAAAATCAAAACTTTAAAAATCAGGCAGTTGTTGCACATAAACCTCCTTCTATAGATACCCATTCAAGAAGACACTTTTGACATCTATTTGATATAACTTAAACTCCATGTCAGCAGAAAATACAATCAACTACCTTATTGCCTTTATTCTTTCCACTGGTGTAAACATCTCATCATAGTCAATCATTTCTTCTTAATTTTACCCCTGAACTACTAGCCTAGACTTATTTTTGGTGATTTTACCTTGATCATGAAACTTGTTCCTGAACACGTATTTTGTTCCAATAATAGTTCTGTCAGATGGTTTTGGTACTAGGTGTAAGACCTTGCTTCTTCTAAACTGATTAGTTTCTCTTGTATAGAAATAATCCAGTCTGCATATTTTAAGGCTTCTTTTATATTTTTGGGCTTAATCTGTGACATATTGGCTGAATAAGCTATTATGCTTCTCAACTTTGATCTAGTATATATTTATGGAGTCTAGAGGGGATGTGATATCCTCCATAGGATAAAATCTTTTATGTTTATAATTCCTTCCAAGATCCTGTACAAAATGTTATGGCTCATTCATTAAATGAGATACTTGATCTTCTGGAGTTATTTTCCTTAAGTCTGACACTTCTTCAGCAAAATGAGGATCTACAACAGGAGTATGAGACCCTTCTTACATAATGTATTCACAGGAGTATGAGACCCTTATTGCATAATGTATTCAAACTCATCCTTAAAATCTGGGACAAGCCAATACCTTTACCATCCAATTGATCTCCACCAATGCACTCATAGTTATCTTTATCAAAGATCACATGAACACTTTCTTCCACACACCTTATTCTTTTATTGATAACCTTGTATTCTCTTTTAGATGAGTATCCTACAATTTTTTTATCACTTTTTATGTCAAACTTACCCAAGTAATCCTTCCATTTGTTGTGTAAAAAACATCTACAGTGAAAAGGTCTAAGATGTGTGATATTTTGCTTTCTCCCTTTTAGCAACTTATATAGAGCCTTATCCTGCAAAGGACTAATCAAGCAATTATTGATCAAGCAACATACAATATTTACAATATTATCCCGAAATATTTTTGGAGCCCACTGGCAATAAGCATAGGTTTTCCCTCTTCTAATGATTTGTTTTTTTTTTATTTCTACTACTCTATTCTGCTGCGGTGTTCTAGGGGCAGAAAAGTTAGGCTCTATTTCATTTTACAAAAAATTTAGGAAATCTGCATTTCAAATTCAGTACAATGGTCTGACCTTATCCTAGAAAACTAAGTACTTATCTGCTTCTGTACTAGTCTAACAAAAATCTAAAAAAACTTCAAAAGTCTTATCTTTTGAGAAAAGAAATAGTGTCCAAGTAAACCTTGAGTGATTGTCTATAATCACAAACACATATCTATTTTTTCTTCTTCTTAAAACCCTCATTGGTCTACACAAGTCCATGTGGATCAACTCTAGTGGTCATGAGGTTCTGACCATCTTCTTGGGCTTGAAGAAGTCCTTATATGTTTACCATTAGCACAATATTCACCCAGAGAGTCTGCCACTATTCTTTCCTTAGGTAGTCATATCACTAGATCTTTGGATGCCATCTTGTTAATCTAAGGAAAACTGACATGCCCCATCTTTTTGTTTTACAATAGTGATTTTTTAGATATTGCACAAAATCAAGACAATTCATCTACTATAGGATCCATGATGCTTGCTTGTACACAATTTTCTGCCTTTTTCATTTGAGAACTAGCTTCCCAATTTATAAATGCTTGCTTGTACACAATTTTCTGCCTTCTTCATTTGAGAACTAGCTTCCCAATTTATAAATTTGTCACCTTGCAATTTGCTAAAGTAAACTTTACCTTATTTCCCTTGTCATACATCTAGAAAATACCCAATAAGTTGTGTTTTAGTCCTTTGACAAGATATAGATCCCCAACTTCTTATAAATGAGTCTTTTCTATTATTCGAATTCTAAAAAAATTTCAGTCTTTCCATTCAAAAAGAAACACTTCCACTGTGAAAGTTTGTAAGTCAGAGAAAATTGTCTTTATCTCTAGTCATGTGTCTTGTGCATGCACAATTCAGTTACCTCTTACCAGGGCTTGGTCCTTTCTCTCTCCTTTACCTGAAAAACTAATTATAGATTGTATTTTCATACCCAAATTATCTTGGGTCCGTTTTGGTGTTATAAAGATGAATCAAATCTCTTATTTCCTAATAATGAAGTTTCAAGTTTTTTAAAATAGTCTTTTTTAGTTTCGTGAGAGCTTTTGCTTTTTATGAAGTGGAGGTTCCTTTTAAAGTCTATTACCTATGCAAGACAACTTCCTTTTGAGTTCCTTGCCTCAAGTAGTATATATTTTCAACAAAATTTTTTTATAATGAAAATAATTGTAGGCCTCAGGTTTAAAAACTAACCAATGTTTAAAGGTGGATTGACCATCTTGGATAAAATATAGTAAGGTAGAGGACCTTATCCAGTTTTGATTTTTTTTCCAGCTCTAGTTAGAAATTTTTAAATCTTTTGATAGAACAATATTTTTCTCATAAAACTCTTGAAGACATATGTCATCCTATTAATCTCTTTTTCAAAAGTTTCCTGAATCTTAGTAGCTTTATTTTTTTCCTTTGGAGGATCATTCTTTTAAGGAGTTCCCCAAAATCTAACTTTCCTCTTCAAGAGGTTTATGATCAATTCTCAAAGATGCATAGTCGCTTATTAGTTGATCTATTTTATATCACATGGAATAATATGCATCTATGAATATAGAAGTCAAAGACTCAAGTTTTCATCTTGAGAATTTCTCAAGTCAGGTTTGAGATTAGAAAAGAATACCTGAATGTTTTCTTCTTTGTTATCTAAATATAATCTATCCATAAAGGCAAAAATATTTCTTGTAAGCTTGTCTCCATGGCTAGACGCCCTTCCCTATGGAGGTTCTGTGTAGGATTTCAATCTGAGAAACTATTAAAACAAATAAGACTGACGGTATATAATGACACAATCATAAGGCCAAGTTCCTGGAGCCACACCATCACAAGACCAATCCACGCAATTGCATAGAGTAAGGCATGACAATATATTAACCTAGAAAGCTAATTTTTCTCAAATTTTCATAATCTTCTCACCCTCAAACTCAAAATCTTGCATTGTTACACTTTGGAATTTTTCATTTGACCTTTGGTAACATTAAAAATTATTACTTAAACTTTTCTTTAATTATTGGTAAGACTCCACTCTAATTTTATCAAATTTCTAAAATTTCACCAAGTTTGTTCTTTACTTTTTTTTTCATTGATTCTAGCTTATTCTTTGCTCGTGTTCGCTCTAGATTTTGGTTATGAATTTCCTAAAATGTGTAGAATATTTGGATACCTTTTATTTGAGTTTCGAGTCACTAAGCATGTAGGCCTGTTTTGACTTGGATTTTAACTACGGTTATAATTATAGATTTATGGGTATCATTTGGCTCCTATGAATGTGTAGATTGTTAATTTTCTAGTTTCATAATCATTGGAGTACTTTTGGAGATATTAGAGCTATTTTTATCCTGTATTTTTTATCTTGAGCTTCAGATGCCAGGTAGGCTATGGCTTACCAATATGAGATTGGGTTTATATTTGAAGTAATAGTAGTATTTAGCTATCCTTGAGTTTGGTTTTTAGGTTTGGAACCCATGAACCTGTCTACTTCTTGGCTTATACTTTGGTGTTTTGTTGTTATTTTAGGTTACCCTGACCTGTATGGTCTTTATCGACTCCGGAATATTGATTGAGGAACTATTGGGAAATGACCATGAGTATCGGATATTATGACTAGTTAAGATTGTTGTAGTGATCGATACTCTGCAGGGACAGTAGGACTTCTTGAGATATTATTTGTGATTGTGCACGACATTATTATGAAAATTGATATTATGTATTGGTTTCTGCTATTTTATGAAAAAGATTTAAAAGTCACTAATTTTGAAACCTCATATGGCCCTGTGGGCCCAATTTCAGTATTATATATTTAAATAAGTATAAATCAATTTTTTTAACATTTTTTTATGCTAAGAGGTTAAAGTTGGATTTTCTTATTATTTTTGAAATTGCTGCCAGACCCAGTTATGATCGAGAGCTAGACACTAAGTTTCGACTGATTTTAGACTTGTTTCCATATATGCATGAGTGTTGATACTTGATTCTTTGATATAGACCAGATTGAGGTCCAAGTATAGCTTGTGATTGTGAGTTGTATAGGGTTGTGGCCTCCGTAAAACATTCCATTTTGGGATTTTAGGTGACTGAAGGAAGGGTATATAGGGGAGTAGAGGTATACGAGTGAAGGCCTTCCATGGTTCTTGTCTACTACACCTATGGTTACTAGAGGAGGAGAATAAACGTTTTTACTAACATCATATCATATCATTTTGTGTACTCTATCCTTGATTGCTATTTTCTTGTTATAATCTTTAGTTATATAGGTGACCAGAGGTTTTTTATTCACTCGACTATATCCCTCAGGTGTGTGGACGCTTGTTGGAATTTTACTATATTTACAATATTATATTTGATGTGGATAATTGGTGACTTAACTCTTTGGGTTATCTTCATGCTTGTTATTATTTCATGACTTGTTGAAGTTATCACTTCATTCTATTCCCTTTATTTGAGGCTACCGATAGATTGCCATAGCTATTATGTATTTATCTCTTATTAAATAAGCATGGATTAGGGCATATTCTTCCCTTGGTTGCCTAATTCTTTGACACTTGTTAGTTAGTTTCTAGGGTTATTTATGTGCCTATCCTATTAGCTAGTTTCTATATTGTTTGACTTCTTTGACCTTCTTTCATTATCTGCCTATTTACTGCTTTTATTTCTTATGTGGGTCAGGTCGTCAATGATGCCTACTGGGTTCTAGATTGCTTCAACTATTTGGTACTCTAATGTAAGGCCACGTACATGTTTCTATTATTAGAGAAAACCCTTAGATCTATAGCCAGTCTTGATTAAGAAATCTAGAAAATTATGTTGCAGACTTAGTCTACGGTCGAACCTACATGCCATTATTTGGATTCCCTAAAAGTTGAGCTTATGTGCCCTCAATTCATGGCCTACAGTACGGGACCTAGCATGCACAGTATGGACCATACTGATCACCGTGAGACTAATACCCTGAAATTTCATATTTACATACTTCAACTATATGGACCAATAACATAGATCGTACTATGAATAGTATGAACCGTACTATACTCCCTTGATATTGATAAAAAAGCTCATTCCAAGTCTCAAACCACAGAATAATATACAGTCCATAGCTTTCACATCGGACCGTACTATGGATCGTGATATCGTCTCGATAGTTTTTCAATATCTTTTAAGAAAGGGCATTCCAGTCATTTTCTACTTTATCTAGATTCAGTACTTTGACATTTTAACTACTCCATGAGGTAATATAAATTTCCACACTTAGCCAAATCTCTCATTCCTACTTTTTAACTTAACAAAACCTAAAGAATTCTCTCAAACTTGAGATTAGGGTTTTTTTCTTCAAGCTGAAGAATCAAGTTCTTTAAATTTTTAAGTCAGATTCTCTAGTTAAAAGGTATGTGGGATTTCAATGAGAGTAACTTTCACTCTCATGTTTGAATTTCAATTCAAGATGAACTTCCATAATTTCATAAGTTAGGGGTTTTACCCAAACTGGCCATATATTTTAAATTCAGTCTCATATGATATTTTTCATTATCATAGACATGTTTCACAAGTTTATCACTCCATAGTAAAAACATAGTATCCAGATTATCATCATATTTAAGCATAATTTCAATTTTTTGTTCAATTTATCATGAATGATTTATCCTTTTGGTATGAGTTATTTTATTGGTTATGTACCCTCATGGCTACATGCTAGCACCCAATTATTTTTAGTTTTCAATATGGTTTACATGTCTTATTCATGGTTTGAGTAATTGCCAAATTATGCATATAAAGTCAGTTTTCATGCTATTTATAACACCCTTCAGTATGTTTTGATTTCTCGATCACAGTCTCAGATAAATATATGTTTTAGGATCTAAATAATCACGGACTCTATTTATTTTAGAATGACTAGTACAAGCTTAATTAAAGTATTATTTTTACTAGTCTATTTTAGTACAGTATGAGTAGACACTGTTTCAATTTTTGGAGTAGTACCTAGCACTAAGAAAATTTAGGTTCCAAATAGCCCTTTATCCCAGAACTCCATTTCCACTGTAGAATTTAGCCTAATTAGGCTTAGTTATATGCTAGTAGATCCATACCAACCTGGCCTTATACCTTTAGTCGGGCATAGGGATCCCCACATACAGAATTTTAAGTTAGACTTCACGAGTCGTTCATATGGTTATATGTTAGTTAAGAGAATATCCCACTTATGATTAGCTTTTAGCTTTATAATATAATGAGCATCATGCATGACTCACTAGTTTTACAAGTAAAGGATAATTATTTTCAGTGTCGGCATGATGATTAACTTTTAAAGCATGTTTTCAATTATATGTGATTCATGGCATTTCATTTACATGATTTAATTTAATGTACATTTTATTAGTTTCTCATTATACGGTTCAGTTCCAGGCCACTTATGTATTTCAGTTTCCTATTTCACTCATGTTCTCAGATTCTGTATATGTACCTTATTGATCATATGTTCAAACTTATAATGTTTTATGACTACATACTCAGTATATTACAAAAGTACTAACACATACTTTTTTCCTACACTCACCTTGTAGATTTAGCCATCCTTCCCAGGTTCGTGGATAGTTTACATCTCTATCCTGCAAATTTCCAGCAGTTAGTCCTCATGATTCGAGGGTGGTGGCGTTCAGCTTGCAATTCTAGATTTTAGTCCTTTCATATGTTTCACTTTTAGTATTTCTTTGTGAGATAGAGGCTTGTTCTATCCAGTTATATTTTTAGTCAGTACAGGCTTTCATTTATGTGTTTAGTATTCAGTTTTTATTGGATTTCCTATTATTCTTGGTTAGTTTAGACTCTGAGATTATATCCATTTGGTCTATTTGAATTCATAACGTTTTTTCCTCTTATTTTTGGTATGGTTATTAATCATGCAAGATACATATGGTTAGTTGAGGGTAAATTGGGGTTCTCAGCATTATGTCCCATCTAGGGTGTCAGCTCGAGGCATGACATCATACTACACTTCTGCATCTTTCTAGTGTAGAATTGAGTACGAGTGAGCACCATTGATATCTGAAATTGTGTTGTTGAGTGATACTGAGGTAGAGGATGACTCTTGCATTTAAAGTCCACTTTATCTTTCTATCTTTTATTTCCTATTATTTGTACTCGAGACAGACTGTGTACTTTTCATCTATGATTTGTATTCATATAACGTTTTCATGTACCCAATACAAGCTTTTAGGTATTTATTTTGATGTATTTAGACTTCTTCTTTTCCTTTCCTTATGTATCTGTACTTATCTTTTGCTTTTGGCTATTAATCATGTTTTTTTCTTTTTAGGTGATTCACCTATAGTAGGCTGTACATGCCTTCATATCCTGAGAAAATGGCTTGTGAAAAATTTGTACTAGAGCTCTAGTTTTATTTGTATAATTGGTACATGAACTAATGTCTAGTAGAGTCTTAATAAATAGGTACAATGACATATATATACCGTCGTTGGGAGGCTACAATGCCATATTTAGGAAATCATTCTCTTTTTTATTTCTATGTCAAGAGTTATATCTTAGTGGTTTCTTGAATCTCATTTTTCCTTGTTGACTCTTCCACAAATGATATGTACGCGATCATCAGATGCAGTAGGAGATGAAGATCCTACCATACCACAAACTAGAGATTAATTTAGAGGTTGAGACAGGGGTCCAACTCATGACATAAAGCTACTTCTCCCGTTAGTGCTCAAACTTCTAAGACTGGGCCTATATCGTTTCAGCAACCATTAGAGGTACAAATACTGACTTCAGTTTCACCTATGTCATATGCTATTCAAGTGTTAACTTTGGAGGTTGGGGGACTTCAATATTTAGGTATAGCGAGTAGAAAGAGGGTAGATGGGCCTAAACACCAGCTCAGGGGAAAGCCCTGGGTACTTATATGTCACACCTCAAATCCCATTAAGGCAGACCGGCACCCGTTGCGGAAGAGGAGAATCGACTGTAATAATGTACCAACTATGCATTTATATGAACATTTAAGGGTACATTCATGAAAGATATAAGGCTTCCTTGAAAAGAAACTACATTGTCAAGACAAAAGCAAATATACATAACTTGGCCGTTGGGGCCACAATGTCTAACATATGAGACACAACCACACTTTGCCTTACATAGTCTACAAAGCCTCTAAATGATACATAATACTTAGCTAAGGTCGGGACAAATCCCCGCCTTACTCTTAACTATTATACAATACCAAAATATATGACATAGACTCGGAAAGCCCTGAATCAACCTGGAGCTCACTAATAGCTGCTGAGTGCCCTGGCTCTTATTGGAGAGATCTACTAGATCCTGTGCCTGCAGCATGAAATGCAGTTCCCCGTGAGGGACGTCAGTACGAGAGAATGTACTGAATATGTAAGGCATAAGATGAACACATACAGGGTAATAAGAACTCAATAGTACAGAGTACAAGTGCAGGGATAAGAATAAAGACCACCTTTACTTATACTTGTGGGATCATGTACATTACATTAATTTCTCTACTTTACCTTTCTTTATTCTATAATCCTTGTACAACATATATAATGAATGACTGATCAGTGGTAATAGAGGATGACCCATGCTAGGCATTTTAGCCCCTGGGATACGGTCCTCATAAATATACAAATCGGGATCGATCAATGCTAGGCTTTCCTTTCACCCCTGGGATACCACTCGTAGTGTTGGGATCAACCCATGCTAGGTGTTCCTTCCACCCCTGGGATACCACCCAAAAATAATCAGATGTGCTTTACTTTACTTCTTTATT
>JBDJHY010197421.1:0-11695 GCA_039654485.1 Withania somnifera | reverse complement strand
GGGTACCCAGTAGGCATCATATGCTGACTGGGATAAAATAAAATACAAGTAAAAAAATGGCATGGAAAGTAAATCATGTCAATTATGATAAGTAAGCAACACAAAAATAAGTGCAACATGCAGAAATAGGTAAGAAGAACAGGTGCTAGCTACCACTAATAGGAAGGAAGTACACAAACTAAATAGGCAGTCTAGACACAACTGTTGTACAAGAATAATCAACTATCTCGTAGGACCAGAAACGTCTATAGAAAATGTTCCTGAACTCTAGGTGAGTATACTATAACCGAATATGACAGTTAATGGTAATCACAAGTAATAAGGCGTGAACGTGAATATAAATAATGTAAGTAAAAATTATCAACCCAAATGGCCCCCCATATGACCTCTAAGTACAAATAAGAAGAAACACACAAAAACCTACCTGATGCACCATCCCGCTGGTAGGGACAAACAAAACAAAAACTTACCATGACTCACTTATTATCCCAGCAAGTTTAAAACACGCAAGTAGAATAAAAGCACAGGGGTACTGAAAAGTAAATGAGGACATATTCATCTCGTACCAGGAGGCTGCGCCTCAGTACTAACCTTGGGGTCCGCGCCCTAGAGGTACATACCCTGGGAGGCCTCGCCTCAATATTAATAGTATGGGCCCTAACCTGGAGGTTTGGGCTTCAATATAAATAGTATGGTCTTCTCCTAGGAGGTTCGCGCCTCAATATCAATAGTATGGGCCCTGTTCAGGAGGTCCACGCCTAAATATCAATAGTATGGGCCCCATTAAGGAGGTTCACACTTAAATATCAATAGTGGGAGTCGTGCCCTATAGGTTCACGCCTCCTAATCAATAGCAGGGTCTGCTAACTTGGAGTCCCAACCTCAATATCAACATTGGGGGTCCCCGAAGGTTCGTGGCTCCTAATTAATAGCAGGGTCAGCAGCCTAGAAGGCCCCCAACTCAATATAAATAGTGGCCAAGATATATTTCTGTAATAGTCAATGATTTATTTCGGTTATATTTTGAAAGTAGAACCATAACACTTGGTGGTCGTGGCATAAGTATACATATACCTAATAAATCCCTTTTTCGTTATTAAGCTAGAAAATGTTCCAGTTTTAGTTAAGTTATTTCATACCCTTTTACCATTGCCCCGAGACGTACCCGTGCTTGATCTATAGAGCTCAATATATAATATGCATGATGGTGGCACACCAATAATAATAAAGGAGCAAATAACAGACTAGGATAGGCCAAATGCCACCAGCTAAGAACTTAACTCCCTCACCAGTCATATAATGGCTCAAAACAGCCAAATAGGGTCCAAGGCCGCCCACGGCAAGACCAGGACAACCATATACAACCCAATACCCTCAACGTCACTCCATGTTACCCTCGAAAGGTAAGTAAACAGGAGATAATTTACAAAAAATAGGGCTTCCAACCCAATAACCATCCCACACGACTAGCCACACAGTGAATCCCCTTGTTCGGTAGTCTGCATTATGATCGGAACGCTCAATTCTCTAGAAAATACAACTCTTTTTATTGATCCACAAAAGTATTCTACAATAACCCAGTCTAAAGAAACTAAACCTGGCCTACCTGGGTGCTAACGAAAATCCTCAAAAATAATGTAACAATAGCTCGAAGCTCCAAATGCATGCAAAATTATCTGAAACTATCAAATCATACATCTAGGGATCAAACATGAATAATGAAACTCACATTAAAAAGTGCAATCCGTGACAGAAAATGATCTCATGGAACCCCAACCCAGAAAATTAATCTAAAAATACAGGCACAAAAGCCTCATCTCAAGGAACACGTGGTTCAAAAATGAGCGCAATTTGACCATTGGAAGGTCCTCAATTTGACAAACAAATTTATAGAAAAAGTACAAAACATTTCAAGAATAAAAAAATGGAGAATTAGGCATGCTACACACTTTGGAGAATTGATGGGAAATAACATTGAAGAGTTAAACACTCAACCAACAGCCCCACTATGCAAAACAAACAAGGAATCCGCTAAGTACCATTTCTAAGAGACAAAAAACACCATTGAAGCTTTTCTTGAGCTAAGAATGAAGAAGAAAGAGAGATAAGCATACTAAAAAAGAGGGGATAGTCTAGGAATCAGCCCTTGGAGTCCCCAAAAACATTTGTTGATTACAAGGGCTAGTAAGATATCCACCTTTTGAACATGGCTAAACATTCTCGAGGCTTATAATCTGGTGCAGTGTGCCCTGCTCCTTGTTAAGAAATAAAAATGAAGGAACTTCAACGCTAATGATTTGAATTTTTTTTAACTGTATGAGAAAAAAAAAGTGAATGATAGAATGAGAGACTAGTTTGATGGGAGATTTTCTTGCCTTCTCAATGGAAAATGTTAGTTCGATTTGAATAATTTCTCGTGTAATTGAGTCATGCCAAAAAAGAAAAAGAGTTTATCCAAAACACATAGATATGTACACCAACTTTAAGTGTAAATCTTTAAAGGTGATTTTTTTGTGAAAAGGGAGCAAGAACGCTGAAGATGAAATGAGAAATTTGTTTCAAATTTCGAGGTCTGACAGTTTTATAATTGGGCACATACTTGTGCGTTCACGGTGGCATAGCGCGATCGCGCCAAATAGAAAAGTTAAAAAAGCACTTGATCATGCTAAATGCCTAAAACTCTAGAACAACATGATTGCGGACCTCATAGAATGATCACGCTAAAGGAAGAAAACACAATTTACCGCGATCGCGCTGCGTACCTAGATCTCCAGAAATTTCTACAATAGATGAATTTTCAAAAATGGCTCGGAATTTAAATAAAGTCCAAAAACAACAAAGAAAACATGCATCTTACGTGAAAACACATTTTGGACTCAAAGGAATTGATGAAATGACCATCGGAGGTCGTTTGAGAGAAAAGAGACCCCAAGCCAAAATCAACCAAAAGGGACAAATTTCTAACTTTCCACAACCACACTCAAAATGAGTCCGGGCACCTATGAAGGCTAACTAATGACCCAAATCATCATTTAGGAGCTGATGGAAGCATAAAAAATTTGGTTCAACACTCCGATCACCAAAATCCCACCCAGTCTCTAAAGTGAAATTTGGCTGAACTAAATTTCTACAAAATAACTCAAACCCATAACGAACACCCCGAGACCCAAACCTAAGGACCAACTAGACCATAGTCGGTGTTCTAACTAAATCTAATTTCATGTGTGTTTACTAAGAATACACTCAAATTCCACTATTTCAAGGTTAGCCTCTAAAATAGGAAATCTAATATAATAGGCTATAGAACTACCAGGGAACCAAACTAACGGTCCCTACAAGTCATAAATGACTTAGGGAAGCGAATAAGAAGCTCTAAACACTAAAGAAACTGAAAGGCAAGTAAATGAAATAACATGTTATTACAACATCCATCACCAAATATTACTTTCAACCTTGAAAGTCAAGAAAGAGTAGTACCTGAAGGCTCGAGAAGATCTGGATACTGGGTCTGCATACCATGCTTTGTCTCCCATGTAGCCTCTTGACTAGTCAATACGTCCAACGAACCTTCACTATCAAAATATATCTGGATCTGAGCCACCTAAGATCACTTTCTATAATGGTCTCCATCTCGTCAGTATAATTCAACCTCTTATCAATCTGCACCTACTCTCAGTGAAGCACATGGGATTGGTCAGGAACATACTGGAAAAACATCAATACATAAAATACTGGATGAACAACAACTAACTCTGGATATAGGGTAAGCCTGTAGGAAACATCTCTAACCCTCTGTATGATCTCATAAGGCCTAATAAACTAGGGACTAAACTTACCCCACCTACCAAACCTCAGAATGCCCTTCATGGGTGACACCTAGAGGAAAACATATCACCAATACTGAACTCTAAGGGCTGAAGTCTATGATCCGCATAGGACTTCTGCCTTCTCAGTGCTGTCCAGAGCCTATCCTGAATGAGTCTAACTAGGTCCACAGTATTGAGAAGCCAATCAGAACTCTAGGTCGAGTCTATCTGCAACGCTTACTATACAAGGCCTTAAAAGGCACTATCTGAATGTTGGAATAATAACTATTATTTTACAAAACTCTACTAAGGAAAAATGTTAATCCTATCTACCAACAAAACCAAAAGCACAGGCCCAAAACATATCCCGAAGTACCTGAGTACTCCTTTCGAACTACCCGTCTGTCTGAGGGTCAAATGTCGTACTTAAGGCAATGTTAGTACCCATCTCCGTCTAAACCAACCTCCAAAACTACATACCTCAATCATATATAATGGAAAATGACACTCTATGAAGGCTAACCACCTCATGAACATACAATTCCACTAGTCTCTCCGTACCCTATGAGAAGTGGTTGACAAGAAATAAGCTGACATGGTCAATCATCCAACATGACCTAAATAAATCATTTACTCTAGATATATGAGGAAGGCTTAAAATAATATCAATAGTAATCTGCTCCTACTTCCACTCAGGAATAGGGAGCCTCTGTATCTCACCACTCGAACTCAGGTGCTCAAACTTTACCTACTAATAATTCAAACACCATGACACAAAGGATGCTATTGCTCTCCTCATACCCCCACCATTAATAATGCTGCATCAAGTCGCAATACATCCTCGCGATACACGGCTGGATAAAATATCTAGAGCAAAAAGCCTCATGCAACAGAATCTAAATGAAGTCATCAAATCTCGAAATGGATAGGAGGCCATGAAACTATAACACACCATAAGAATCTAGCAAGGTCCAACTAAAATTACCTCTCAAAACCCTCTCTCTCATCTATATTAGATATAGATCCTCGTACATGCACTGCCAAATATTCAAATAAGGATGACTTAGCCTCAACACGGGCGACAATCTGCTCTAGCGCTAAAATATCTAATCTAACCATCATATTGGCCAAAGATTAAATGTCTCGAGTCAATGGCCTTTCAGAAACAAAAAATAAAAGCTAGACTAACCACACTCATCACCTTTCAGCTCAAGGAATCTACAACCACATTAGCCTTGCCAGGGCGATAAAGGATACCGAAATCATAGTCCTTCAGAATCTCAATCCATCTCAACTGCTTTTGTTTAAGCTTACTCTGGGTCAGGATATACTGCGAATTGTAGTGATCAGTATAAATATCACAATGGACACCATAAAGATAGTGCCTTAAGACCTAAAGCACGAAAACCACCACCACCAACTCCAAATTGTGGGTGGGGTATTTGTGCTTGTGATCCTTCAATTGCCTCAATGCATAAGCTATAACATGAACCTACTGCATCAGAACACAACCTAACCCAACACTCAAAGCATAACAATACATTATATAGGGCTGATTCTCAACTGGAAAGTCAAGAACTAGGGTGGTACTCAACAACTCGTTTAGCCTAAAAAATTAGACTCTCACTCAGCTGACCACTAGAAGGGCACATCCTTCCGCGTAAGTCTAGTCAAGGGGGCTGTAATAAAATAAAAACCCTAAAAATCTAAAGAAAATACCCAGCCAACTCAAGAAAACTACAAAACAAGATGATAGTAGTAGGTCGAGACCAATCACATACCACGACCACCTTTGCCAGATCAACGCTAATGGAAACTACTGACATATGTGGCCCAAAAAGGAAACAAACTCAAGATAAAATTTAGACTTTGAGAACTTGTTGTAGAACCTCTTAGTCATCAAAATAACACTACCTTAAGGTGCTCCTTGTGCTCTGTTCGATTCCATGAGTAATCCAATATGTCATTGATTAATACGATCACAAAAGTCTAAATAGGGCCTGAATAAGTGGTTCATTAAATACATAGGGGCTTCAGGGGCATTAGTCACCCAAACAACATCACCAAAAACTCATAATGGCCATACCTCATCTGCATAGCTGTCTTCAGGACATCTTCAGCTTGAATACTCAACTGATGGTAGCCGAATCTCAAATTGATCTTAGGGAACACTATGGCACCCTATAGTTGGTCAAAAAAGTCATTGATACATGACAAGGGATATTTGTTCTTACTAATCACCCTATTTAGTGCCTATAATCAATGCACATCCACAACAACCCATCCTTCGTCATTACAAATAACTCTAGGGAACCCCATAGAGATACACTAGGACAGATAAAATCCTTATCAAGGAAATATTGCAATTGGACACTTAACTCTCGAAGCTCTGCTGGGGAAATATGGTAAAGGGGTGATAAAAATGGACTTGGTGCCCAAATCAACCTGAATAGGATAATCAATAATACGCTCAGGTCGGAGGCCGAGTAAATCAATGAGAAAAACATCCACAAACTCACTAATTATCAGTACAGACTTAGGGGAGGTAGAATGAACCCTAACATCTAGATCAACAAGCCTACAATCCTAACAGTAAGAAATAACTCAAACCAAAGAATGGCTAGTGGCACCACGCCACATTACCGGGGGTACAACGGTCTTGGCATAGTAATCCAGGATCGTATGATAAGGAGATAACCAGTCCATGCCTAAGATCATATCAAAATCCAACATATATAACTCATCAAATCAGTTTGAGTGTCGTGACCCTAAATAGTCACTAGGCACGACCTATATACTAGATCGACCACTAGGGCTGCACTGGCAGGGTAACATACTCAAGGTTATGGGTAATAGCTCACTAGAAATACCTAACCAAGCGACGAAATAAATAGATACATAAGATAAGGTTGAAATAGGATAAAATAAACTCAAGGCTGTGTGCCTACAAATAAATAACATACTGGTGAGAACTGCATCTAATGCCTCCACCTAGCCCTATTCAGATATCATAGGGCTGATAATGACCTCCACCTTGCTGTGGATCAACACTTGTACCTCTCACTCCTCCTCCTTAGACTCCTTCCCTAGGTCCACGAGCAGTGTCCTGTCCACCTCAACCCGATGGCACTGCCTGAAGTGGCTAGGCAGGAAGAGCTGCAATATGAGTAGCCCTGCACTGAGGGAAATCCCTATAAAAGTGGAACCTATCTCTAAAATCATAGTATCCTTAAAGAAAATGATCTATGGAAACCTAGAGGCAATCTCTAGCATAGTGATCGATCCCTCCACACTCATAACAAACACCCCTATCTTTGGTCTAGCTATAGGGACCCTCAATATGGCCCCGTGAACCTAAAGATGGCCCCCTATTGTGTTGGCTACTGAATCCCTTATCGGTAGTCTGTAACAAAGCTTAGTACTTTTGATTGGTTTGGTCTCCTCTACAAAATCACGACCTTTGGGTATGGATCCCGAATAACTACCTTGGTGAAAATGTCTCTTCTCATTGCCCTTTGGTCTTGGCAAGGTAAAACCTCTATGCTACGGGCATAATCAATAATATCTATGAAAGACCTCTACAATTCTAACATCCAATCTGCATGACCTCATAGGTCCAACCTCAATCTATAAGTAAAGTGGTGAATTCGCTCATCCTTGGAAGGAAAAAAATCTCCAACATACCTAGAAAGCTCTATAAATCAGGCCTCATAATTAGAGACGGTCATAATTCCCTAGAGTAAGACTGCAAACTAATCTCGCAATGCCTTACTTGTGCTCCTAGGCATGTGATAGGCCATAAAGGCCTTTGGAAACTATCCCCAAGTCAGTCGCTAAACCTACTGGCCCATGATTTTTTAAAACCTACCACTAATGGCTAGTCGCACCCTCAAGCAACTAAGAAGTAAAGTTGTACCCATGTATCTCCAATAATTCTAATTTCCTTAGACGCTGCTCACACATAATGATAAGCTAATAGGGATCTTACCCCTACGCTCCCGAGCACTTAGTGGGGCAATCCACAAAAATTGGTCTAGCATCTTCCTCACCTTAGAAGCAGTTATAGTAGGAGTCGGTGCTTGTGTAGATATAGTAAAAGTTTGAGTTGGCATAATCGGTGTCACTGGTAGTGCTACTGAGGATGTGTATATTTGGGGAGGTGGTGAACCATGTGTTGCTCCCTAAGAAGACGACTGTGGTCTATCTACCGATGCCCCATTGAGCATTTGTAGCATCTGCCACAACATGTCTCTGAATGCGGTTGGTGGTGGAGATGAGGAATGTGGTGGTAGAGCAGGAGCTGTTTGATGTTGTACAGTGGATGGGGTATTATCAATCAGTTGAGAATCACCCACTAACCCCTCCTAACCTTCCAAGATAGGTTCTCGATCTACGAAAGAACCTCAGGTATGCACAATTTGTGAAAGAGTGAAAAAACCAAAGTGAGTTTTTCAGAAATGGTACGAGTATCAACACATCAAAAGATTCAAGACATGAAAGCTTCCCTAAGGCACTCCATAGACTTCCAAAGATTGGATATGAACATCAACACACCGACCTACATGACTCTACTAGGTACTTGCTTTAATGCCAAGGAGACCGGTAAACCTGTGCTCTAATACCACTTTATCACGAGCCAAATTTTTTATCATGATCGCATCTACAGCCTTCATGTAGAAAAGAATATTTCTACATCCTAGAGCTAATCGTAATGGGACATAATGATTACAAGAAACAAGAATAAAGTAATTACATATCAGAAAATATACAACAACGAAAGGCAGAATAAACTTATACAACCCAAATCCTAAAACATGGTGTTAATGGCTGCGGAGCTGCTAAACAGAGTATCTAAAAGAGAATATATTAAATTACTTCTCCAATTAAGTAGTACTACTCAAGGCTTGTCATGAAAAAAATAGAGCAGGCTATAACACCAAGGAAGCCATGGTCAGCTGGAACATCAAAGCTCAAAGTAATCTCCGAAGATAAAAAAATTTTACCCAACACGATCACGCTGACTCCACAAATATCTGCACCACAAAAATAGTATAGAAGTGTATCATGAGTACCAAACATGGGTACCAGTAGGCATCATAGGATGACTGGCTAAAATAAAATACAAGTAAAGAAATAGCAAGGAAAGTAAATTAGGTTAATAATGGTAAGTAAGCAGTACAAATTAAATGCTAAATGTAGAAATAGGTAAGAAGAACAGGTTCTACCTACCACTAATAGGAAAGAAGTACAAGAACTAAATAGGTAGTTTAAGCATGAAAATTATACATGAATGATCAACTATTTCGTAGGATCAGAAATAACTATAGAAAATGTACCTGAACTCTAGCTGAGTATACTATAATTGAATACGACAGTCGATGGTAAGAGCTAGTAATAAGGCATGTATGTGAATACAATAAATTAAGGAACAACTATTAACCCAAATTCCCCTCATAAGACCATAAGTACAAATTCCATAACTCAACGGAATTGACAAAATGACCATCAGAGGTCTTTTGAGCAATAAGAGCCCCCAAACTAAAATAAATCAAAAGAGTCAAATTTTAAAATTTCCACAAACACACTCAAAAGGAGCTCGGGCACCTACAGAAGAGAATTAACGACTCAACTAGCCAAAAATTATTATTTTGGTACTGATGGAAGCATTAGAATTCTGATCCACTGCTTCAATCACCAAAAGTCCACCCAGGCTCCAAAATGAACTTTAACTGAATTGAATTTCCGCAAAATATTTCAAACTCACAACGAACATCCCGAGACATGAACTTAAGACCAACTATACCAAGGTTGGTGTTCTAAAGCTAAAGGAACTATTAGAGTTTTATTCTATGCGTTTATTAAGAATTCACGCTCAAATTCCACTATTTTATGGTTAAGCCTCCAAAATAAGGAAACTGAGATAACATGATATAAAACTCTCAGGGAAATAAACTAATGGTCCTTAAAAGTCATAAATGACTTGAGATAGCTAACAGAGAGATCTACATATTGAAGAAACTATAAGGCAAGTAAATGACCAAATGGGTCATTACATGTTTTCATGATAAAATGGCTAAGTAAGAGTTAATTGCTATGTTGAATTATTACTAGACTTGGTCGCATCCATGATTTGGATATTGATTTTTTTTGTATTTATTTTCAATCATGAATGGGCACAGTCATTGATATTAACATGTCTGAGGTTTGAATATAACTTATGTTATCCGAGTATAGTAATATTACCTAATCACTATTTACTTGTATGTTGTGTAAGTATTATTTACCTTATGAGTTAGTTATGTGCGAGTTGCAGCTCCCTATGGACCATATCGATTCGGGCTTATGGGTGACCAAGGAAGGGGTATATGAGGGAGGAGAGGTATATGGGGTCGCGACCTTCCACGTGGTTCTACCTGATGGGCTTGAAGGTCAGGATAGGAGCATACAAATTTTCTTTATCATTATTGCATCATATCATCTTAGTATTGAAGGGTTTGCATTAAACTTTTTTATATTTCCTTATTCATAAGATGTACTGTGAAGGTTATTTTCTTACTATAACTATTATAAGATACGACTTCTAATTAGTTAAGATCTTGCAGGATCCCTTTACATGTTCATTCTCTAGGTCTTGCGGGATCCCTTTCATTCTTCATTTGTACACTTGTGGTAGTTATTACTTCTTTCTGCTCTCGCTATTATAGGTTATCTTTATACCGCTATTCCTGTTATTTTATTTATATCTCTTACTAGTTGAGTAGGGATCGGTACATTCTTGCACTTTATTGTCTAAATCATTTTTTTTATGGCTAGTATTTTGGATATTTTACCTACCTTTATTCTTTTACCTAGTTTTCTATATCTATGATACTTACTTGAATTCTATAAAGTATTTTCCTTATCTATATATTTTACTTCTCTACCTCTTTTATATTCTTGGTCGGCCTATGATGCATACTGGGTGCATGTGATTTTTGTACTCATCCTACACTTCTGCATCTTCTGGTGCATATGTGGGTATGAGTGGTCCATGCTGATTCAGATTCAAGCTGAGATATTTTTACTGAGGTAGATGATAGCTTCTAGCATCTGGAGCATATCTTTCCCCTTTCTTTATATCTCTTTCTATTTTGACTTTTGAGATAGATATTGTATTTCGATTTCAGACAAGTTACTATTGTTTTAGTAGCTCTTGTATTGATTTTAATGTTTTGAGATTTACTTATTGAAATGTTTAGAATATTACTTATCCCTATCCCATAGTTATGCATTTCTTATGCTTTTAGTGTCTATTTATGCCTTAAATGGTTGTTGGGTGGTTCTTATATAGTGGGGTATAGGTGCCCTCATAGCCAGAGAAATTAGTTCAAGACACCCTATGACCCTTTGTGGTCTTGATAGACTCTGGTATATAGAAGGTTGGATTATTGGAAATGTTTGTGAGTCTTGAACATTGACTAGCTGGTTCTAGATGTTGTAGTAACCGAGGCTGTGCAGGGCCGATATAACTTTTTGTGATTGAGAGTATCATCATCATGAACTTGGTTTCTATGCATTGGTTTCTACGGTTTATGGAAAAGATCCCAGCATCACTAATTTTGGAACCTTGCATGGTCTTGCAGGACCCATTTTCAGTAATATGAGAAAAATGAGTATTTTCAAGATATTTTACCATTTTTGACGACCCGATTTCTCGGAGTCATGATGGCACCTACTATCCACTCAGTAGGAGAACCAAGCCCTATAGTCCGTAGCCAAAGCGGAGGACTACAACAGTATATACGAAAAAACAATAAGATGTAATACAACTTTCCAAAACCCGATGTCAATGTCATAAGAACCACTAATATACAGAACGACAAAAGTGATAATATACAACTTTCATCTGT
>JBDJHY010197411.1:0-11695 GCA_039654485.1 Withania somnifera | reverse complement strand
ACGAAGAATAGGGCTTAAAGAATTATAATATAAGCCACCACCAAACGTAAATTCGGAAGAGATACAATCTCTATAAGTCATAACCAAGCTAATAACTAGGAATTAACCTAATGAAATCAAACTAAGAACAACATCCTTCAACCCTAATTTATATCCATTAAATGGAAAAATCAAGGAAAGAGAAGAAGAAAAGAGGAAGAACTTACCAGAATAGAGCAATACGCGAAGAAGGAAAATGGAATTGATCTTGGAGCTTGGAGTTGAAGATTGGGGAAATTCTTCCTGGGAGAGAAGAGGGAATTTCTAAATTGAAAAATAAGAAAATGACGGAAAAATGTCATTTTGTAGCCCAAAATGTCCGCTACGGCGGTCAGCTAACATTAACGCCGTAGACCGCCGTTTGAGGAAGTGGAGGAAGGCTGGCAGCAGTGACTTCCATCTGGATGGCGGACCACCGTCTCTCTTTGCGACTGGTACTATTGACTGTCGTCTCCTGTAGTAAGTCCGCCGTCTCAGGCAGTGCGCCTCGGACGCGAGCAGATTTTTCCTCCTTCTTTACAATTACTTTCATACCGCCAAATCTTATATTTTCCCACCATAATACATCAGCTCAAACACCTTTTCCACTCAATTTAAATTCCAAATTGAATCAAACAAAACTCCTTGAAGAACACCATCAACAAGATATAAATTCCAACAAGAACACCAAGAATACCAACACCTCACCTAGCCTAAATTCATCATTCCAGAGCTGCCGGAAGCATCAGAATTCCATTCTGACACCCCGAACATCAAAAAACCAACAAAGCTCCAGATTTAGGCTTAAACTTAAGAAATTTTGCACAACTTCACATAATTTGCAACTGAAACCCTGAAAACACAAACTCAGAGTCGAACTTGACTTTGTTTAGCCTTCCGGAGCTAACAAAACTGTCAGAATTTGATTTCGAGCTCGTTTTGAAGGAAAGTAGACTTTAGTCAACTAACACTTAACTTAAGGCTCTAAAATAGGAAATTTAAGAAATTTCTCGACTGAGTCGCCAGGGATTCGAAGTCGGTCCCAGCAAGTCATAAATGACTTGGGGCAACTACTGAAACTCTCTAGGATGGAATATGATGCTTATTTATCATAAATAACCTCAAGGGTCATTACATCAGGAGGAGAGTCAATAAAAAAGCCCAAATCCCGAAGATAGGCCACAGAAGTCTTTGAACCAATCTGAAGGACTCTATCAACACTTGCTCTATTATTACAGAAATCAATGAGTCTAAGATCTGATGCCACTCTGTCATAACCCAAAACCTGGATTGTGCTGGTGTCTACAACCCTCCTGTAGATAAGCCCAAATCCCTTGGATTGGAGAGACAAGCAATAGGCCAATAACAAATGACCAATAGTAACAAAGTTGTATGGAGTAAGATAAAAGAAATATATATACAATGGCTAGACAACTACCACACCTCCAAGAACTGGTGACTGTGACAAAATAAAGCTAACTACATCAGAGTATCTAAAAGGTAATATATATAACTGTTTCAATAGGAGGTAAATTCAAAACACAGTATGACCTGAACAATATAATGCAAAATCCTAACACAGCCAAAGAACAACCTCATCCTAAATGCTGGAGATTACCTTACTCTCTGAAATCACCTACTTTTTTATTCATCACAATTACGTCTCTATGGAAGGCCTATGCTAGTGTCTGCACCACGGATACAATACAAAAGTGTGGCATGAGTACCAAAAAACAAGGTATTGAATAGGCATCATCTATTGATCAGGCTCAACACAAATATAAGTAAGAGCAACAATTAAGTAAAATAGGTCAGAAAAAAATAGGTAAAAACATTACAAAAAATAAAGTGTAACAATAAGAAAGTGACTAAAAGTAAAAGCGTAGGTGATGAGCCCACGGAAGCATACCTGGTGTCCATCTCACTCAATAAATGGGTGGAACAAGTACCACTAAGGGAAAACAAGCATATAATTATAATACAAAGCAATTAATAGATAAAATCCAAGGGTTCCCCATCCCACCAATGGATACATACAATGTAAACAAACTCACCAAGAATCCACCCTGAAGCCTAGCTATAATAAACACGTATGGATGAATGCATGGAGGTGATGGAAAGTAAATATGAACTGTGCCATATCATGCCGGGGGACTCAGCCCAAAAGCAACAATACTTGGGGCTCCTCCTCAAAAGTACCAATACTAAGGGACCCCATCCTTGCATATGCCATGCTAAGGGTCTATGCCACAGAGGACAACACCTCAAACTTAAGTGGAGTGAAACTAACCCATCAGTACCCGTAACTATGCCATACCAGGGGACTCCACCCAAAAAGTGCCAATTGCGGGGAACTCTACCTCAAAAATTCAAATATTGGGGGACATTGCCCTAGATATGCCAGGTCTTTGTCTTGGAGGACCGTACCTCAAACTCAAGAGAACTGAAAATACTATATCAGTATCCAAAAAAGAGGTTAGTGCCTCATCTCCGCCATACGATGGGTTTGTTCCCCAAAGGACCGCGGCTCTAGATTAGGAGTAGGGTGTAAGCCCTGATAACACCAGTCATACAACAAAACTAAGTAACATACATGTCATGAAAAATTAAAGTGATAGGGGTATCATCACTACTAGTTCCAATCTAAGTAAGAAAATATGTATAATCAGTGACAGTTGAAAACCCCTTTTTCCTTTAATATCAAAAAATAACTCCATGTGTATAAATACCAAAAAATCTGTGTTCTATCAGTTAAGTTGAGAAGAACTTCATTTTTTAATTAGTTAACCTATGAGTATAAATCTAACACATTCCCGGGACACGGTAGTACTTAATTACAAACCCCCAGAATGTAAAATACATGAATACATGTCAATCAAAACAAAAGGGAACAAACTTGAAGTCTAGAAAGTCTAGAATCCACCTAATAAGTGTACAACTCGCTCCAGTAACTATCAAGCAACCCTATACCAATAACACAACTAGACGGTGACTCCTAACAGACTGGGATCAGAAAGTGCATTCTATAGCTAATAGTGGGCCCCCGAACAATCCCCGAAAGGTAAACAAGTGCAAATAAATAGAAGGAATGTCATGAATAATACTAATTGTGCCCACTGACTGGCTAGAATAAAATAGCACGTAATAAGAACCCAGTAAAAAATAAAGAAAAACCTAGCCCACTTGGATGCTGATAAAAATCTCCCGTAAGTTGCATGCGTAGCCTGAACAGTTCAAAATCCCTCAACATGGCTCAAAACTAGAAAATTAAGGATACAATAGTCAGGAAGAAATATACCCATACAGCATAATGTAATTTGGGTCGAAATTGGGGCTAAAAATGGGTCTGTGATCCATACAACCCAAAAAAATAAACAAATGGTACCAATGCATAAATCACAACACGACAACCATGTGGTAAAAAATTGAGGTCAAAATAATAAAGGAACTAGAGAGAAATTGGGTTACAAAGAAAGGAATTTAAAATTTTTACAAAAATACTTAAAGTGATGAAAAGGATGAGAATTACTCAAGAAAAACTTGTAGCATGAACTTACAACACCTCCCACGAAAGACCCACCACTCTTCCAAGCTCATAACACCTCAACCAGCTCTAAAAGCTCTAAACTATGGAGGAAAATATAACATGAAATGAATTGGAAAACCTAGAAACTGGTTTATGTAGGAGCAACAACTCTACACTCCAACGCATCAAGAAGTCTCGCGATCGCAACATCTATGGTCTTGACTAATCGTGATTTAATAAGAATGCATTGAAATTATGATAAAATGATTAGGTGCGACCACGTCTAAAATCTCAGCGATCACGCTGAAAGGGAAAACCAACACTATGTGATCGTGATGTACATAGACCCTACACCAGTGTGATCGCGACAAAAGGACACATGATCAAACTCAAAAACTCCCCTAAGCCTACGCGAACGCAACCCAAAGCCATGAGATTACATTGAAAAAAATGTTCTAGCCATATGACAACTACCTACTATTTTTCTATAATATTTTGAAACTCCCAACAGGGGTTTGAAATGGAATCGAGCATGGATTTCAAAAAAAAAAAAAAAAAAATAGGCATACAACATGGAAACGTCATTCCAAACCTAATGTAATCAATAAAATAGCCACCAGAGGATGTTTGCATGAAAAATACCCCAATAGTAAAACCAACCAAAAAGAGAAATTTTTTGAAACTTCCACAAACCAACCCAAAATGAGCCCAGACACTCTAGGAAATGAAAAAAAACCCCTACTAGCCCAAAATCACCATTTTAAAGTTACTGGAAGCATCAAAATTCCAATTCAATACTCCAATCATAAAAACACAACCCATCAGAATTTTACTCATCTATCGGCTTCTCATTCAACTAGGGGTACATAAAAAATAAGTGCAAAAAAGTAAAGACACACAACGATGCCATTGTTCCTATGAACACCCCTCCATCAGTACCAGAGTCCAGATAGGCAGAACCTATGGAAGGGCTTAACCCCTTATATACCTACTTTAACCTATATGCCTCCTACAGTCGCATATAGCCAAGAGACTGGTCCATGAAAGTATGCCAACTGCATATAAATCTCTAGAGACAAAGTAACCTCACATCCCAATATCATAGGGTTTTAGGAAGTCCCATATCCTGGCATAAAATGCCTAAGTATAATGGTCTTATCATGCCATAATATCAGTAACTTGCAGCACCCCACACCTCAATGTAATAGTATCACCAAGGTACCTAAATTTACAGGCATGATATGTATTGAAAAGAAGTACTCACTATCGTGTGAAGTCGGACTCGAGTGCCGGTGGATGTACTGCCAAATAAAGTTGGACTCAAGTCTCAACATATGTAGTAAATGGTAGTACCTGGTTCAAAGGTGAGAAACCTAATCTAAAGCAAGAAGAAAGGGTAGTATTGAGTTCTTGTTACATAGCCGAGTCTAAAACAAATAGAAAGGTAACTTATGTTATTATTTCCATAATAAAATCCCATTTTATTCCAGCATAGCCATTTCAGTGCTTATTATAAGAAACCTAGCCTCCACGGCCCAACAATGTATGAAAGGGGCTGATACTAGGTCCCAGCCCCAAATGTACTCTCACAACTGAGTTCAACGACTCTCACTTTTTTTGAATACAACAGCAAAAGAAATATATACAACTAACCTATCTATATAGGCTTAACAAAATTACAACTAGATGTACCAGACAATAGCCCAAACCTGAGGGAAAAATCCAAAATCCAACCCATACAACAATATTTTACTTTTTCCAGAGTCACCCTACAGCCATCACAAGGCCAATATTATGTATCAGGCATCATACTACACCTAGCGTTGATAGAGAGAAAAATACAGAGAAGTTTTGAAGAAGTGGTCACAGTACATGACGCCAACCTAGAATTCCCAACCTAAGGAGCCTATCTGTTGTCCAACGAATACTTCTTCACAACACACAACGATCAGTTTGAATGATAGTAAATAACGTCGAACAACTCCTAATATTTTAAAAAATATGATTCCACACATCAGGATAAGACCAACAATACTAATTATGCCGAATTCTGAGTTGGGCTGAAAATCGGGCCTAAAAGGGCCTAACAAGAACCCCTTGCAGAACCCGAGAACCAAACTTCGCCAATGAGTTCCTGGCATCACCAAGAACTCGTGCTCTAAAAATAAGCATAATCCTAGAACAAGAAGGGCATCGAAATTCCCAGAAAAGAAGAGAACTAAAATGCAAGACATTACGAAACTACAAAGCTTGAATGGAGGAATTACATGTTGAAAATTGAATACAAAAACTGACTATAGAGTGAAACCAAGACCAATGTACCACAATCAATAAATAATCTATTGAAAATAAAGGAGGGAAGCAAAGCTTGAGAAAAAAGGGTAATAATGGTGGAAATTCACCATTTAAAGAGAATTTTAAAATGGGAAAACTTGCCCCAAAGGAGGAGCAAGCCAAGAATCCTGATGGGTTGAAGTTATCTCAGCTCAAGTGTAAGATATTGGAGAGATTTGATGTAGAGAAAGGGTTTAATAGAGAGGAATAGGGTGTTAATGGATGAAATAATGAGGAAGAGGCCTTAAATAGGTCTTGGCGTGGTGATGCACGATTAAGCTTCTCCACTGCAATAGTACTAAAGGAAGAAAAGGAGACTTAATGCGATCGCGTCCAAGGAGCGCAATTGTTATAAAGAAGCAAACAAAGGTTTACCGTGATCGCGCTTCTCCCCTATGATCATGCTAAAGGAAGACAAGGAGACTTAATGCGATCACGTCCTAAGAGCGTGATCGCACTGAACACATGGAACTAGAGAATTTTCTACAATACTAGAATTACTAATTGATGAAAAAAAATTGAAACAAAGTCCAAAAAAGAAATAAATATTTATCTTTCATGGAAAATATAATTTGGACCCAAAAAAATTCCAAAACAACATAAAGAGGTCGATTGAGAAAAAATCCTCTAAGCCAAAGCGGATAAAAAGGGGGTAAACTTCCTAACTCTCCACAAGGACCCTCAAAATGAGACTAGACACCTTTGGAAGTGCACCATTGACCCAAATAGCCTAAAATCACCATTCTAGAGTTCAAAAAATTATTAGAATTTGATTTAAGATCGTATTGAATAAATGTTGACAAAAGTCAATAAGTACCTATGACAAGGCTCTAAAATAGGAATTTCAAGATAACTTTCAAAAGAACCACTAGGGAACCAAACTACTAGTCCCAGATTGTCATAAATAAACTCTAACAGTTACTGGAACACTGTATAATTAAAAAAACATGATACACAACGTGAATTACCGTATGGTTAATTATAAGAAGACCCCATTATAGGAAAAATCCAACACTTGAATCCAACAGAATTTTGATTCGGGCACTCTAAGGCTAGATGTTTACCAAAGTCAACCATTTCACTTAAAACTTTAACTTTAGCTCGTCTAAACATTCAGACTCACAACAGAAGGTATAAAATAGAATATAAGAGTGTAACTAGACAAAACTCGATATTTTCGAGCTAATGGAACTAGCAGGTTTTTGATATGAGGTCAAGAACTCTAAAAGACTTCTAAAGTTCCTTATTTAGAACTTAAAGGATCCAAAATTGAAGCTCTTCCAAATGCTCATCTCATTTTCATTCTTTTCTCGAATGAACCATGGAACTAAACTTTATTTGACATGATAATGCTACGAGAGGGGTAATATAGTCAAATAAATAATGTAAATAGAAAAATTACCTTTAGGGTAATATAAAACCCTGTTGTAAAACATCCAAGATCTATTTTAACCCATTTTCTCAAGGTTAATTAAGAAATTTCCTACTATTTTAATAACAAACCCACGTTGTTTTTGAATTTTTGCGGAGGGGGTTTATAATACCTAAGCATTAGAATTTTCTCATAATCGTTCATTCAAATACTAAGGCAAGATAGTACCAAGTTTTTCTCTTACAGCTCTCAGACTAAGGTTCTTCAAGAAGAGGGTCAATTAGCCATCCTTCATTAATCCTAGACCAATAAAAGGCTTTAGTTGGGTATACAGGCTAATCCACAAGAGTTGTTTGTAATAACCCTCAAGGTTATTTTTTAGTTTTCAACTTGAATTACCATTTTACCCTACTATTGTTGCATTATGTCATACTAAGCCTGTTTATATGATTTGTTTGAAAGTGGAAAAGATATGTTGGCTATTTTAAAAGATTTTTTATTTTATGGCATAAAGTTTGGAAAAAGTTGACTTTAGTTAATTTTTGGATTTGTAAGTCTTAGATTGAAAATCCATTAATTTCATTAACTTTGAAATATGGAATTCATTCTTGGGGACCTTCAATTTATGTTTTAGGACCTTCGTGTTGAGTTTTAGTGGTTTGACATGTTAAGTTGGAAGTTTAATGAAAATGACCAAGTTGAGACAATATTTGAGGTTAGAGTGCTCAGATTTGAAATTCGATAATTTCATTGGTTTCAGAAGGTGATTTTTTCCACATGAAGTTTGTTTTATAAATTTTTGTGGGTTCCGAGGGTGCTTTTGTCTTTTTAGTTAAACTTTTTTTATATATGATATAAAAAGTTATCGAATCAAGGATAACTTAGATTAGTGTTTTGATGATCCTATAGGGTCAAAATGTAAAATTTAATATTATTTCATATTTTATTTGTGTTCACAAAATTCCAAATGAATCCTGAGGGTCTAATTTATTCTTTTAATATTTAGTTGAAACTATTATTTTGCTAATGCTGGTTCAAAGTGCTTCTTTCTTTGTTTTTACGACCATAGAGATGTGTTTGCAAAGTAATGATTTCGGTCATCACATTCCTATTATGGGACAATGTGTTCACATTGAATGTGAAGGGTAAAGCTTTGCGATTGCGAATGAGGGTATTGCATTCGTGAAGGTGAAATAGTGGACTAGGAGGAGTTAATTACTTTATCGTAACCATGATCATTCAATTTTAACTAAAATCAGATCAAGTTCGGATGTTCTCAATAGTGGTAAACACGACGTGAAAGGAAAATACGCCTAGATAGTGTTTTGGAACAATGAATACAACTTATTTTCTCTCATTTAAGAACTTGAGAAAATTTCAGCTTATTTTTATAAGATGAAAGAGGAGGATTTCAACAATAAACCATTGTGTAATATTTCCAACCAAAATGTCATTGAGTTCTTTCAATTTTAACATGATTCCAATCTTAAATTATGAATATTTTTTAATGTTAAAATGGGGATTTCAAGAATGAACTTGAAAATTGACTTTAATAGATTTGGATTACAAAGTGGGCTTGGATTTGGATGAAATTTCATTTTTATACTCCCAAATGATGAATAACCTGTTTTAAAAATAAAATTCCAGTTTTATTCTTGTGGCCCAACATAATTTTTTTGAATAAGTTTTAAATGATGTAGTTATTGGTATTGATTGTTGTGTTTTCCTATGAGTAAAGGATTCTAATCAAATTATGGTCATTCAAGGCTATATGAAAGGGAAAAGCCAAGGAGTGATCCATTATTCTTCAAATTCGAGGCATGTTGAGATTTATTGTTATTTTTATAAAGTGCTTATGAGTTTGTTTGATTAGTTTCTTTTAAATGGGAGTAATGGGAATATTAGAGGTAACGTTGTGGGTGAAATTATGAGGATTCAAACAGTTACTAATTTCAAGCATGTCAGGTTGAAGCAAATGAGATTATTTGATAAAATGCTTCTATTGTCTAATATTATAAATTGAAAAGTTTATTATGAGTTGTGATGTCTTAATATGGCTTAAATTGTATGAATTGACATCTTATTATGATGTATTATGATATTTTATTATGATAGAATTATAGTTTTCTTGATGTCTTAAGTGGTCTTATTTGTGTTGAAATCTAATTATACTGTGATACGTTGAGTTGGATTGTTGGTACTAACTTGTGAATGTATATTGACTATTTTCTAATGGTTTATTCTTTACTAAGTGGATCATAAAGGGACTGGCTTGAATTATTGAGATAGAAATTACAATTGCACTTGCTTTATGATAGCTTAATCATAATAAAATTGATATAATGTTTTGAATGCCCTATGATGTCTTTAGAATATGAAATAGTGTAGTAGTTTTGTTACTATATAAAGGTTAATTAGAATTGAAAAGAAAAATGTGTCAGTGATTTCCCATGTAGGGTCGATTTGATATACTTAGGATTTGAAAGCCATTTTTCCATGTATTAATTGAGATAATTGTGTAATTATTTACACTGAATATGGAACCATTGTTTTGGCCTTAAAAAGATGGTAATAGTGAATTGACACTGTTAAGTTCCATCCCAAGTGTTTGCAATAGTAAACTGACATTGTTGTGTTCCATTTTGGGCGTTTGAAGTATTGATTGGCATTGTCAAGTTCCTTTCCGAGTGTTTGAGTTTTTGATTGACACTTCGAGTACTTTTCCAGATGTCTATGGAGACCATGAACTATTTATCCCCAATGATCTATATTGATAAGATGCACCTACATTTCTGTTAGACATGGCTTATCTAGCCCCCATAGGTCCTGAATGTGACTTGTTTATCAACAAGAAGTGTGTACTGATAAGACAAGCATTCAATGATTATTCTTATATTTCATTGCATTTGCACTAATATGTGTATTGATTGATATGATTTTCTGAGTTATGTTGTGTAAATTTATTACTTGTTAATGACTTCTTGTTATTTCTGAGATTCGACTGGGTTGATACTTGATTCTTGATTCGTGGCTCTTTTGTGAGATTATGAATTGTCCTGAGGAACTTTTTGTATATCATTGACTTGTGTAGGTTACTTCTATGTTTATATGCTTGTATTATAGTTACTGTTTATAGGTTATAGTTATTAGAGAGTAGATGGTTTGTAAAGGTACTCATCATTACTTAATATTAGGAGCAACCGAGGATGTAGCTGAGCACTATTACTATGTACTTACACTTGTTCTTTTATACCTTTTTCCATGTGTTGTGATAGAGACAACGAGTATTTCTCATAGCAGTCTAAAGGTATTATTGAGATATACTGAGGTAGCTAGCTATCCTGTCCACAACCGCTGGATGTGTCGTCTTATATTTCTATTTATCTTTGTCTTTACTTACTAAAGGCATTATTGAGACCAAATATTTGTACGAATTCCAATCAATGGCTTGTATTGTGATGGATAACTAGGAATTTAGGTGTGTTAATCGATAAAATCTTATATGGTTTCCGCTATTTCTATTAGTATTTTCCTTTATGTTTATATTAGTAAGTTGTTGTTAGTTTTAACTGACCTATTACAGTGGCTGAGCTAGGTGCCATTGGATTTCGAGTCATGACAAGTCGGATGAAGAACTAGGTTCATAGCTCCCACTGTATGCATGCCAAGTGTCATGACCCGGAGTCACCTTGTAATGTAACGTGCATCCTTAGCCACTAAGTTTCCCTAGAAGACTAAAAAAAACCACCTGTACCATGAAAAGATTTACTCATATCACTTAGTGGAAGCAATATCAAAGGATAGACAATAGTGGACCTCACATCAATCAATATATAAGAAAATCAGTAAGTGAAAACTCAATATTCAACTCTAACACAACATCTGTCCTAAAGCCACTATATACTAGATGTTTGACGCCTAGGAAAATATCTCTAGCTAGCTTCGAAATAATAAAATAAAGAACATATCTATCATTCTAGCTCTACTCAAACTAAATAAATTAAAAGACTCTATCAGATTAGAGTCCAAATAGTGAAGACTTACAACTCTTATAATCTCTACGAGTGCAAATCCTATCAACCACGAGCATTTGAAAGGATAAAAAGACATAAATGGGGTTTACAATAATATAGAGAGTATGAGGTCAGCACATGAAATGTAACAAGTATGTGAGAAGATGCAGTGGGCTACGACAATAAGTAACTCATGGCTATGCAATGCATGAACAATTATAATATGCTTAACTTCAATATTCAACTTCAATAAAAAATAATAATTTTGTATGGCCGATGGTCAGTCAGAGCAGACTATCCAAGTTCTGGAAGATATGTTGAGAGCCTGTGTGATTGATTTTGGTGGTGCCTGGGTTCAGCATTTACCCTTAGCAGAGTTTGCTTATAATAACAGTTACCACTCCAGCATAAAGATGGCTCCATTTGAGGCTT
>JBDJHY010197410.1:0-21311 GCA_039654485.1 Withania somnifera | reverse complement strand
CATCCCATGATACTTACTAGTACATAATATTTGTCCTAATACTACTCCGGCACTTCTTTTTTGAGTTCATACTATGTTTCAGAGACTTCATTCAAGGTTGACCTAATTTCATCTAGGCTACCACATTTCTTCTTAGTTATATATGTCCCTTTCTTCAAAAAATGTTATTGATTAGTGATTTGGTATATTCTTAGACATTGTTTTGCTAGTATCCTTTGTATGATGACTTTTGAATCTTGCACATTCTTATTATGAGATTTCTATTAAGAGGTCTTGCCAATTTGCCTTATTTTGATAAATAAATTCATTGAGGCTTGGGTTAGATGGTAATTTATGGATTGTTTAACAGAGGATTAGTGTGGGTGCGACTCATGGCCAATTGGGCCGAGACACTATTGGAAAATATATTATTTCTCTAGTTGCACATAAGTATGGTGTTTCATCACCAATAAGCTCTTCGTTATTTTTTGTAGTCGGAATAGATATTTGTGTATATCAAGCAATCTACAATTATTAGGGTACTTAATTGATGTTATTATCCATGTAAAGTTTCTCTAAACATTATAGTTGTAATGAACCTCCTAGTCTACATGTTCTTTACTCACTTTTTGTAATTTAACCTTTTTATAGCTACCTTTGTAATTTTTGGTTTGCAAGAATGGGTGGCGGTTTTCTAGGCACTAAGTTGCTTTTCCTATGAGTTTTTCAGTTTTAAAGCCTTAGGTCTGAATATGATTGGTTTTAGTCAACATCCATAATAAATGCACTCAAAATTGAATTTTGAAAGTTTTGTTAGCTTCGGAAGGTAGATTTTAGTCTAGGTGGAGCCACGATTTGAGTCCCAAAGCTTTCTGTTGGGAATTGGGTCGTTAGACGAGATCATAGTGAAGTGAGTTGCAATTTTTATATAAGTCAAAATTTATAGTTAGAAGCATCAATATCAAATTCTAATGAATCCATCAGCTCCAAAATATTAAATTTGGGAAAGCAAAACATTTGGTTCGGTTCCAAAGGTATCCGAACACATTTTGGGTATTGATTGTATTTTTGGTTCATTTTGAAAGGTATTGACTTTGATCAGCATTTCCATGAGATGACCTAAGTTGGTCATTTTATTAATTTTATTGAGTTTGGAATGTCATTTTCAGTAGGGTAGCTATCTTCTTTGCATGCATGGAGTACCAACTGAATCCCTAGGGTCCATTCAAAACCATTTACAGCTTGTTTTCTATTGGTTTTTGTTGTTGCTGGTGCATATCAAGCCCTGAGACTACCTCTTAGGTGTAACACGATACTCAGGAACCATAAGTGACCCTGAACTAACCCTTGTCATACTCTACAAGTGATGAAATAAATTATGCGGAATCAACACTGTTAATGCTAAAATAATTAAAGAAAAACATATAAATAAACGAAATCACGTCATGGTCCCAAAAAGGAATACACTGAATACTGTATTAACTCTATGTCTAAAAATGTTCTAACATTAACATATAAGGATTTAACTGTACAAGCCCCCCAAATAACTCCAAAATAAAACTGAATTAGAAAATAAATACTATCCTGAACCAATAAACCATGAGAAAACATCCTCGAGAGATGAGTACTCACTAAACAGCACACTAGAATTTTAGAGCTATCAGACTCCTGATAGCAAGTCACTAACCTTGTATGCCCGAATCTAAATTATGAGAGAATGTAGAACAAATCGTAGTCCATACATGGAACATGCTGATATGCATATAAGTACATAAGAAATAATATATATCTATATAAGCTGAAAGCAAGTGAGACTGAGGCTGACAACTGAAATCATACAAATATTATGAAAAATGGAATAAAGGTTTTGAAATCACGATATGAACTACATGAAGATATATCATAAAGCTGGAGTTATGTTGAGATATCATATAACTGGAGTATCATACTTGGAATGACATTCAAACAGTAAATGACCATACTAGAGTCATGATAATTGTAATACATACAGAGGGACTAAAACTGTTAAAGTTATGATATTGTAATGCAATTCAAATAGGTGCAAAGTGGGAATTTCTCCTAACTAACATATGACATGTGAGAGCATGACATCTAGCATACTGACTCTTACTAGGAGAGATCCCTATACCATTCCAGTATGTAAAGATTAACTGAATATGAGGTGACTGGTCATAAATTCCACTTACACAAACCACTTGGACAAAAACACATGGGTAATTGTTTCACCTATGCGAGAACCATAGTTTGATGAATAAACCTCTCAGTGCTAGATAATCCCCCCAAGTATAACATGCATGTAAACTTAGACTTATAATAAGTTGAATCTAATCAAGAATGGCATATCTATATACCACCCTGAAGCTTAAAAAGTAATGCATCAACTAGCAAAATACATGTTTAGCTAAATTATCTGAGGTTATGCTTCTAAGAATCTAAAATTTTCTTCCTTATTCTTTAAAATAACGTCATAATCATTTCAATTCATGATACTTAAAACTATTCTTTTTTATGTGGCTCACAATAGCCAATACTTAAAATATATCACAATATATGTAAACTTGAGCAACATTCATAAGTTCACGAAAACTAAACCGAGTTTAGGGCAACTGGTATATAATCATGGAAACATGCATTTCATAGAAATTATGCATAATTACTAAAAATACAATGAATAGAAAAAAATTTATAAACATGAAGTAATAACCCTAGCCTTGAACACTTTAGTATCTATTTATGAAACTAGGATATAGGGATGTAAGAAATCCACCACCGATTAGACTTTGTACGTGGTTAGAAATAATCCTCAGATAATAGGAAACTTGGATACATGAATTTAATAACCCTTTCCTAAGAGAAAGTTGAGGGTGTTCCATTTATGTTTGCCTTCTTATGTTTTGTTCTAAGTGTTGGACCATTTTGGGATTTTGAGAAAAAAGATGTAATTAAATTTCTCAATTCTCTCATAGAGTGTAAAATGACATTGTTTAGTAATAGGAGAGTGGGGTAAAAGTACCAACACAACCTTACAAAAATGGAATACATTCAGGGAATCCTACATAAGGGCACACCACCTAAAGTTGCACTCCTCCTGGTGCACCCAATGGCCAAACATGACACATCCAATAGCATGCCAAGTGTTAGTACTTATTCTTGAGCATGCTCTAACTCAAGGTGGCACATTTACCATTGCGGTGGAATTCCAAGAGTGACATGTTAGTGACTTTATAACATATAAAAACCCTTTTTTGTGAGCCGGGATGAACCCCAATCTATCCCAAGTTTCTGAAAGGGTCACAAAACATCATTCCCCTCATCTATACCATGAAATACAAGTTATAGTTTTGAGGAAACATTAGGGTATTACATCATAAAGTCTAGGAAATACTAAGAACATAGGGAGAAGTCTTTTAGGTGCTACAATATCTCCCCCTTGGGATCATTCATACTTAAATGAAGGGTAAAGTTGAGACATGAGTACGACTAGGCACTAAGACTGAATACTGCCTTTGAAACTTAACTGGCATGAGATACTGGACCGAACTAAAGTTGAACATGACTAACTATGAATATTATGGCATGTAGATATATATATATATATATATATATATGATAAGCATAACAAGGCTGACGTGAAAGTTGAAGAAAGATTACTAGAAGGAAAACGTGGTTACCTTGAACTATATCTAAGTTATAAGGGAAAAGATGAGGGTATCTAGACTCTATATCCACTTAAACATCCTATTTAACACCCTCAATGGAATGATTTATCCAGTAGACCTTGAATGAAGCAACCTTCTTGTTCCTTAGCTTGCAAACTTGTCTGTCTAAAATATTAACTTGAACTTCCTCATATGACAATTTATCCTTTATCTAAATTCTCTAGATCAAACAATCACTAAAGGATCTCCAATACACCTTTTTAGCAAAGAAATATGGAACACTAGATGAAGGCTTTCTAGCTCTACTGGAAGGTCAAGCTCATAGGCTACCTTCTATATTCTCCTTAAAATATGATAAAGGCCTATGTAACAAGGACTAAATTTCCCACTTTTCCCAAACCTAATAACTTTCTTAATGAGAGATCCCTTCAATAACACCCAATCATCAACCATAAATTTTAGGTCTCTTCTTCTTACATTATCATGGTTTTCTAACGACTCTAGGCTGTTTGAAAATACTCTAGGATCAGTTGAACTTTCTACATGGCTTCATGGACTAAGTCTGGACATATAACTGCAACTTCACCTATCTCAAACCACCTAATGGGAGATTTATATCTCCTCCCATACAAAGCTTTTTAAGGTGCCAATTATATGCTAGAATGATAACTATTGTTGTAGGCAAACTCAATCAAGGGAAAATTCTCATCACAATTACCTTTGAAGTTGATGACACAAGCCCTCAATATATTTATAAAGCCTGAGGATGGAAGATTGTATTGAGATAGACCTGAGTGCCCATACCTTTCTGGAAAAACCTCTAGAACTGGAAGGTGAACTAAGTATGTCTATCTAACATAATTGATAGGGGAACACTATGATATCTGAAGACATCCTCAGTATAAAGTCTAGCATAGTCCTCAGCTACATAGTTTTCCTTGACTGGAACAAATTGAGCATATTTAGTCATTTTCCACAATTACACAAATCAAATCATGTTGCATCTTAGTATGGGGTAAGTCTGTAATAAAATCCATATTAACCAATTAGTACTTCCAAGCCAGAATGGTGAAGAGTCAAACCTCCGGGTCTCTGGTGGTCAGGCTTGACTTGCTAACAATTCAGACACTTAGTTATGTTCTTCTCCATATGGTTCCACCAATATACCTATCTCATGTCTTGGTACATCTTGGTCACATCGGGATGGATAATATATTTGGTACTATGACCCTATACTAGTATCTTCTCTCTTAGACCTTCAATATTCAAAACACCCAATCTATCTTGATACTAAAGCGCATCATCTCTCTCTTGGGATAATACTTGCACTTGTTTTATAATACACCCTTCAACTGGTGCAACTCTAGATCGTTTGTCTTGGACTTACTAGTAAAGAATCTGAAGCATTTTATAAAATCAAACAATCATCATCTGACTCAATCAAATGGATACCTAGCTGAGCAAGCTGGTGTACATCTCTTACTAGATCCTTTTTTCTATCCTCTACATGATCCATACTTACCATGGATAACCTCCTGAGAGAATCTTCAACAACATTGGCCTTACTTATATTAGTAAAGCACAATCATATCTTAATCTTTTAAGAGCTCAAGCCGTCTTTTATGATACATATTTAGATTTTTTATGACTCGATACATATTGCAAAGTGTTTTTTGAAGACATCTACCTGAACTCCATAAAGGTAGTGCTTCCAAATATTCAATGTATAAACAACTATTGCCAACTCAAGCTCGTGAGTTGGATAATTTTGCTCATGGATCTTCAGTGGACTGAAGGAATAAGAAATTACCTGCCATTCTTCATAAAGAAACTTCTGAGTCTAAATTAAGAAGTATCACGTTATACAGAAAAACCATTCATTGGTATCCTCTGGCAGGGTCAAAACCAGAGCAGAAGTAAAACAAGCTTTTAAGTCCTAAATTTTTTCCTCACAACTATCTGACCTTGGAACTTAACTTTCTTCTAAGTTAGTCTGGTCCAAGTTGCATCAATCGAAGAAAACCTTTAGAAACCCTTCTATAATAACCAACTAAACCCAGAAAACTCTAGATGTTGAAAGGAGAGGTGGGTCTAGGTCAATTCTTCACTGCCTCTATTTTTTTAGCATCTAACTAAATTCCCTCGATAGAAAATACATGAATTATCATATATTTGGTGATCCTGAAGGGTCTGCGATACAATTCTCAAATGGTTTGTATGCTCTTCTTCACTTCTAGAGTAGACCAGAATATTATCTATGAATACTATCATGAATAAATCAAGATAAGGCTTGAATACTCTAATTATAAGATCCATGAAAGGTGTAGGAAAATTAGTAGTTAGAAAGACATAAAACTCAAAATGACCATACCGAGTTCTAAAGGTTTTTTTTCAAATGTCATAGTCTTGGAAATTAAGTTGATGATAACTAAATTTAAGGTTTATATTTGAAAAACAATAGGCTCCCTGAAGCTGGTCAAATAGGTCATCAATCCTAGGAATATGATGATTGTTCTTAATCATGACCTTGTTCAAAGGCCTTTAATTAATACATATAAACTTTCCCTTTTTCAGACGAAGAGAATCAGAGCACCCTACAGTGACACACTAGGTCGGTTAAAACCTTTATCAAGAAAGTCTTTCAACTACTTTTTCAACTCTTTTCTCTCTGTTGTGGCCATCATATAGGGAGGGATCGAGATAAGCTGAATATGAAGAAGGAGGTTTATTCCAAAGTTAATCTCCCTTTCTGGAGGTACTCTTGGTAGATCCTCAGTAAACACCATCAGGAAGTCTTTACTAAAAGGACTAACTAAAGACAGGGAGTCTTGGGTTCAAACCCTTAACATTAACTAGATGGTACATTAAACCATTGGAGATTATTTTTCTAGGCTTAAGTTATGAATAAAATGACCTCTATGCACTTCCTGACTACCTGACCACTTCACTAGTTTATCTCAGAAGCGAAACTTGACTACTCTAGTTCGACAGTCGACTAATGCATAACTTGAGTACAACCAGTCCATGTCAAGAATGACATCAAAGTCTAGCATGCATAATTCTACTAAGTCGGATAGAATAATTTATTAGAGTACTGAGACTGGAAACTTGTATTAGACTCATCTTTCAACTATAGAGTCATTAACTAAAGTGGGTACTGAGAAGGGTTTTATGAGCTATTAGGGGAGGACTCTGAATTTACATACAAAATAGTTAATAAAATAAAGGTTATCCTCTATATCAATCAAGGCATATACATTGAGAGAGTAAACTTGTAACATACCAATCACGATACAGGGAGACCCTTATTTATCCTAACGGGGAAAAGTGCATAAACCCTATTTTAATCCTGACTACCTGATATGCTGGAGGCGTTCTATTGGAGGAGTAGCTAGTACTATTGGGGATGTTGGTGTTGGGCCATACTTCCCCTATTTCCCACCTTGCATTAGGTAAATCTCTCAAAATGTGGCTTGGATGACCTCACCCAAAATAACTATCTCTATCGAACCTACAATCGTCGGGATGATGCTTCCCACATTTATTGCAAAGAGGATTAGAATAACAGTTAGCAATACTCCCCTGAGTCCACAAAGAGACTAGTCTAAAACCCTTACTAGTCTGGGGCTTGGGGGCTGGTGCACTAGCTGAAAACTAAAAAAATTCAGGATGAGATTTTCTAGGAGAAACCCTTTCTACCAGACCTCCGCTAGCCAAACTCATGTAAGGATGACTTAGCCCTCTTGTTTTGGTACTCCTTTCTATCTTTCATTTTTCCTCCCTAACACCTTGGTCATAGACCATCAATCTAGAGGTGTCCATGTCACTAAGAATCCAGAAAACCTTGCACTCCTTCTTTACTAACTTATTCGTCCTTACTAAAAGCTTTCAAATCCTGGCCCGCATATCAGTGGCCATTTCTAGAGAATTCCTGTCCAATTGAGTGAACTTCAACCCATAATTTTTCACTGAAATAGATCTAAATTTTTTTATTTCTCTCCTTCAATTCCTAGGGAAAGAAGTGGGTAAGGAAATTATTCTCAAAATCACCCCACTCCACGGGAGCAGCATTTAGGCCTCTAACTTCTACCCACTGTTGAAACCAAAAATGTGCCATATCTTTTAGTTGGTATGAAGCTGGATTAACCCTTTTTATGGAGTGAACATCCATCACACGGAAGATCTTTACCAACTTATCAATAAAGATTATAGGGTTATCTTCAAAATTGGAGCCTATGAATTCTGGAGGTTCATCCTCATGAACTCTAAAACTTTCTAAAGGGCCTTGAGAACTAGGGTAACTGGCTGCCTGATATGCTGAGTGGACTGGGCCATGACCAACTAATTCAGCATGCTAATGGCCCTTCTGAACTCATTTATAGTAGCCTCTTCACTAAGAGTTGAACCTCAGGAACATTTGTACTTTGGGGTAAAGTTGTCTGAGTCTGAAAAGGGGGAACTAGAGCTTGGGGAGGTGGTATGGAACCTGGGGAGCTTCCAAATAAGGATTGGAATGAGCTCCACTCATATTCTTCATGGGGTGGATAGGAACCACAAGAAGTGTGTCGGCACCATTATTGGTAGCGACCTCTTGAGTAGTAGACTTTTTGAGAGGCATTATCTGAAATAGATTCGTAAAGAACAAGTTAGATTGAACTAATAAAGTTATACCCTATTGGATGAATTAGAATAAGAAAGAAAGGAGACTTTTCCTAAATGTCTTGTAGCCTCTCCTTTATGAGTGTGGTAGAATTCACACCATAAGGAAGACTCTAGAGAATACAGTTTTCAGACATATAACTTTTCAACCTAGTACTATGATACCAAGTTTATCACGCCTCAATACTACCCCGTAGGTGTACCACAGTACTTAGGATCCAAAATTGAAACAAAGCTAATCCTTGGCTCATGCATACTTCACAAGTCATGAAGTAAAATGTGTGGAGCAATAATATATTATGCTAAGTTGACTAAAGAAAAGCATATAAATAACTAAAATCAAGTCATGGTCCAAAAAAGGCATATATTAAATACAGGACTGACTCTATGTATAAAAAAAATTTAATCTTAACATCTGAGGAATTGCTGGGAAAATCCCCCAGCTAACTCTAACAGAAAACTGAACTAAAAAATAAAGATAACTAGTCTAAACCAATAATGTATCTCCCCGAGCTCACCCTCTAGGTAAGACCAACATCCATAGCTACTAAGTTTCCATAGCAGCCTAAAAAAAACCACTTGGATCATACATAGCTCTACTCACCTCACTCAGCGAAACTTGTATCAACAATAATAGAAGTGTAATGGGCTCCTCATAATAATTAATAAATAGTCTAAAATAAAAAATAGATAAACTCAAGTCTCAAAACCATACATCTCATTCTGAAAGTCTCTACTAGCTAAAATAATAGACTGCTAACACAAGAGTTTATTAGCTAGTCTCTAATGAATGAAATAATAAATAAATAAACTAATGTCAAGATCTAGATAAATAATTGAAATAACTCCATAGATTGACCTCGAATTAAGCGAGGACTTACTAATCTCTAATCTTCTAAGAATTCGAATGGTATCAACCTTGAACGTTCGGATGGTTAGCAATATCTGCATGAGGGTTAACATATGCAGCAAGGGTAGAATCAACAAACAAAATTTATACTGAGTATATGTGAAGGTATAAAATAAGCTATATAATATAATGATAACTACCATGCAACGCATGACAATATATCTCAACTTCAGCTCTAACTCAACTAAGCAATTTAGAAGTTTATAATGAAAATAGTTAAAAAACTCATATCTAAAGTAAACTCAGCTATAACAACTTAACTCGTCAGTCTTTAACAAAAGATAAAGACTTAGGTTAAAAAAAAGCTTTCACTTTCTTCCTTTCAAAACATTCAATTTTAGCTTCTCTTTGGGAATATCTATAACCGATGTACCTCAAGGCATAAAGCGATGAAGTTCACATATTACCGTATGTGTAGGGGCTCTCATACCCTATCACTGGATGGGACACTCTTTATAGTGGATCCAACTAGATGCTCTAGGTACAACTGAGTGGTATCAAAATAATACCCTACGCTGGCTATGCAAGTTAAGGATGTAGGGAAACTCATCCCCACCCTCGGTGCTAATACCCCTCCCATTAAATTTACATTGGCAGTAAATTAATGTAACACCCTCAATGGAACCAAATAGACCAAAACATCATTTAAAACCATTATTAATTAACACTCTTTATCAAAATCTTAATTTGATACTTGATAGTTAATTTTACTCTCAACTTATAATTAAATCTAAAATCATCATCAAATCAATTTAATTCAATTATTAAATTTAGACATGCTTCACGTTGAAACTCAAAATCATGTAAAAAGTCAAGTAATTATTACACCTCAACCCTCATATCGAGTTTTAAGAATAAACCTTGAAAACAATCATCAATTATTACCTCAAAGCTTCCCTCTTTCCTTTACTTCAATTATGAAAACATGATAACTCATGAGAACTTTCATAATCAAATAATCTTCATAAGAACTTCATAATTCTAACTCAAAAACATCAAATAAGTTATCACAATAGGGAATCATAGTTTATAGAATTAAAAAAAAAACCTAGTATGTTTCTACATCTTCAAAACCTTATTCAAAAAAGGGTTTTTGGGAACAAGGATAAAATGAGTACTTTTTGAAAAACCACGTACCTGGTTAGAGGAAATTTGATGGAGAAAACCAACAGCCAAGCTCTACAAAGAAATCTCTATGAAAAAAGCCTAGTTTGCCTCTTTGGAGAAGTTGGAAGAAAAACCCTTGCTTGATTTGATTTAGACAAAAAGATGAATGAATTTAGGGCTTAGGGTATTTATATTTTTATGTTTGGAAGAAAGCATCATGGAATTACCCCTTTTAATGCATGGGATTGTCCAAAAATCCTTGGAAAAATAGATCAAAAGCGTGACATGGGCATCTTATATGGATCATTCCACGGTCTGTGGAGCAGTGTAAGGTCCATGGAACCTATGTGCCTTGAAAAGGGTTGAAAAAGGAATCAATGGACTTAAACCACAGATCAAACCATGGTCTAAGATTTGTATTTATGGTCTATGGTTTCCAAACAACGGTCCATATTCTTTAATCCATGGTCCATAGAAATTGGAGAGGTTGACAAGGCTTCACTAAAATGACCATAATTTTTTACTCTGAATTCAAAATGACATGGTATTTGTCGAGTTGGAAACTATACAGAAAGACCTTTTTATATAGGTCATGGGTCACCTAACTCTATATATATCAAAAGATATGGTCATTTAAAGTTGACCCAACAATAAAGTACCACTAAAACTAGGCCGAATGGAATACCTTGAACTCAACTTTGTGTTTGGAGATGTTTGTGACCTTTAATCACTTCAAGAACTCATCCCACACCCTATTTAAGGGTTTATCACCAAGGAACAAGTTTCAGGTTGTTACATATAAACCATGATGAAATGTAATCGAGAGATAAGGACTCACCAAATAGCTAACTAGTAATCTAGAGCTATTGAATGCTTGATAGCAAGTCACCGACCATGTATGCCAGAACTATATCATGATAGGATGTAGTGAAAATGTTAGTCAATACATGGAATATAATTATTCTCAAGTAAGTACATAAACAAAATATATATGTGTGTAAGCTATAAGAAAGTGAGACTGAGGCTAATAGCTGAATCATAAAAATATGATAAAACTAGAATAAATACTGTGAAATCATGATGGCTGAACTATTTATTGGAATATCATAAAAATGGGGTTATGCTGAGATGTCCTAAAACTGGAGTGTCATACTTGGAATTGCATTCAAACAGTATACCATTCTGGAATCATGATTACTATACTACATGTTGAAGTGCTAAAAAGGTTGGAGTAATGATAATGTAATGCATTTCAAATATGAGCAAAGTGGGAGTTTATCTTAGTGGACATATGTCATAGGAGTGGATGAAATCCAACGTATTGACCCATTCTGAGAGAGATCCCTTATGCCTTTTCAAGGTATATAGTTTAACTAAATATGAGGTCACTAATCATAAATTCCACTTGGGAAAACCCATATGGGTAACTATTTAACCTATGTAGGCAACATAATTCAGGGAATAATCCTCTCAATGCTAGATAATCCTCCCAAGTACAACATGCATGTAACTTAGGCTCATATATACTAAATATGATCTTGAATGTCATAATAGGATACCACCCCGAAGCTTTAAAACTAATGCCTAAACTAGAAAAAAAGATTTAGCTGAATTATCTGAGATTATGCTAGTTGTGCTTCTGAGAATCTAAAAATAATATTTTCTTACTTATTACTTAAAATTATGTCGTAACTAAATAAATTCTTTATACTTGAAACTATTCTTGTTCATGTCTCACAAAAGCCAATACTTGAAATATTTTATAAAACATGTACACTTGAGCAACATTCATAAGTTCATGAAAACTAAACCTAGTTCAAGGCAATCGGTATATAATCATGGAAAAACATGGATTTCATATAACTTATGCACAAATACTGAAAATACAATTAATAGCATAAATTTAATAAATATGAAGTAATAACCCTATCCCTGAACACTTTTAATATCTATTTATAAAATTAATTTTGGACGTAGGGAAGGAGGAAAACCACCATAGGATAACCTATGTACCTGATAGGAAATAATCTCTAAATAAGAAGACACTTGGAGCCTTGAATTTAAATAACCCTAGCTTGAGATAAAGTTAAGAGGATTCCGCATATGTTTTTCTTCTCTTATTTTGTTAAGTGTTGGACCCTTTGGGATTTAGAGAAAAAGGACTTAGATGAGTATTTTGTAATGACCCTTAATGCCATCTATTTTCAGCATATTTTACCATTTTATTATGTTCTAGTTACGTTTTGTTAAACTAATTTTAGTTTCGTGGTTGGTTCGGTAATTGAAAGGAATTATGGGCATGTTTTGAAGAATTCTCAATTGTTAAGGTCAAACTATGAAATAGTTTACTTTAATCAATATTTGGAAATCGAGACCTTGGGTCATAAATCTATCAGTTCCATCAACTCCGAAATGTGGAATTCGATTTAGGAGGACCTTCACCTTTGGTTTTTATCCTTTCATACTGATTTTGAGTGGTTTGACGAGATAAGTTGGAATTTTAGTGAAATGATTGACTTAACTCAGCATATGAGGTTAGACTCTCAGATTAGAAATATGATGATTCCATTAGTTTCAGGAGGCAAATTTTGGTCTCGAATGAGGTCTTGTTTATTCTTCAAGGATCTTAGGGGCATTTTGGTCTTTTAGGTAAAATATAGTTAAAAATAGACCCTTAATGGATATCGATTCAAAGAGATCTAGGATTCATATTTTCATGGTTCCATTGAGCCTAAAATGTGAATTTAATATGGTCTTATTTATGGTTTGTTTGCATGGAATTTAGAGAAAATCTTGAGGGTCCATTTGAAACTATTTCATACTTGTGAAAATAATTTGTTACTATTACTACTGTTGTCATCAACACTCATCGGCATTTGTGAGGGATACCACAATCGCCGAGGGTGGAGATTGTTTTACATTATTTCCACGGGGTCTATGATATAATCGCATCATGGGAATTATTTGGGCATAGAATTCACGACCTAGAGGTCGCATTTGTGATGAGTAAATGGATGGACAGAAAGATCTTATAAGTCCATGATTGCGATCGGTCTGCTGTGAATTCTGTGAAACTATGTCAGGTTTGGTTGCATTACGGTAAGGTCTCCGTGAATGTGTAGAAGGTGTTGTAGCACCTAGACCTTTTTAACTTGAAAATTATGGATTGTTTCATATTTCCCATGCACTTAGGTCAATTTATCTTACTTGAGAAAAAAATTGATAATTTTGAGTCTTAGCAAATGGGTAACTATTCAAAACTCTTCCACATGGATTTCTACCCACTTTAACATGATTTTCACTTTAAAATTTGAAGGTTTTTTAATTAAAATGGTGGTTTAGACATTAGCATAGAAAATAGAAGGGGTTTGAATTAGGAAATAGATTCTTTTTTTATAAAACTTGATATCTAGATTCACTAAGTAATGGGTAACATGTTTTGCAATAAAATTTTAGTTTTGACCTTGTAGGCCAGAGCGGAATTTTGAATAAAGATTTAAAATATTTTAATATGGGTATTGATTGTTGTATTTTCTTATGTATATTGTGTTTTTTACTAAATTGTGTGCATTTGGAGGCATTGACAAAGGGAAAAGCCCACAGATGATTATTGTACTTCATTTTGAGACAAGTTGAGGTTTTATGATTTTCTTATAAATTGTTTATGTGTTTTTCTTATTTTGCTGATTTTAACTTAAGAGTAATAGGTCTATTAGGAGTAACCATGTGGGTTATATTATGAGAATTCACCCGGTTACCGGTGTCAAGCTAAAAACAAAATAAATTACAAGTGAATTATTTACTATTGTTGGATTTGGTGAATTGGTAAGTTGTTTGTGATGTGTGATACCTTTATTAGGATTGAATTTCTAGGAATTAGAATTAATACTATTTCCCTAATTATGTTGTATTGATATTTTATTGTAATACTGGTATCAGCTAGTTGAATTGAGTCAATAATTTTTTTAATAATTTACGTATGAGATGGTAAGATACTTATTCCTTGATATGAAATAGTCTTTTTTCTATGAATTACTTGAGCTAGTTGTGTCATTTTTGACATTGAGTGTTGCATTATATATTTTCTTAGAAAAGATGGAAATAATGAGAGACACATTCTGAGGCTCTGACCCGGTATCTGTATTATTGGAAAGGCATATGCTGAGACTCTAATTGGGTGCCTATGTTCATGGAAAGACACATGTTAAGACTTTGATCGGGTGTCTATATTATTGAAATGCATACGTTGAGGCTCTAACCAGGTGCTTGATTTAGGAATTGATATTGTACAGTCTTGATGACTTTGTTAATACCATTTGTTCTGAGTTATATTTGGATTTGAGACCCTTACTTGATAAATAATGGTTATCTTGTTTAATTTGAGACTCTGAGATTCTTTGTCTATGTTATTTGATTTAGAGTGCAGGTATAAATTAATGTATATATTTGTATGTCATTGTATAGACTATTGTTGTATTGCTATCTATATTAATCATAGGTTGTAGTTATTAGAGGGTGGTTGGTTGTCAGGTTTCTCGTCATCGCTTTATATTAGAACCGGTTGAGGCCGTTGTTGAGTACTGTTGTTTATGTACACACCCTTGCTTTTTCTGTATTATTGTGCATGTGCTATGCTGGTATCGACTTGAGTCCTTCTCCATTTTTTATTGTGCACCTTCTCTTAAGATTTTTTGAGGTAGTTGTCTATTCTTTCACATATCTAGGGATTCTCATCTATAGTTTATATTTCCAATGTATTTACTCTTTAAAGACTTTTTACTACTATTGTTTTTATAAATTCTAATTAAAATCTATATACAGTGGATACTAGGTCTTTCATTTATATATATATATATGATTACACATTTTTAACCCTTAGATTGCCTTTAAATTGTTTTACTTCTGCATCTGTTATTTCATTTACTTGATTGACATTAGTTTTGGCTAACCTATCACGATGGGAAGATAGGTGCAATAACAATTGGATTTTGGGTCGTGATAAGTTAGTATCATAGCACTAGGTTTGTAGGTCCCATTGTATATAAGTCAAGTTTAGTAGAGTCCCATAGAATAGTCACAGACGTTTGTTACTAATCCACGAGAGGCTATGGAACTTTAGGAAAATATCCTTCTATTCTTTCATCTTGTCTAGCATGGTTGGTTTATCGTGTGTTGAGTCTGTGCATGTTTTGTGTGACATGGTTAGGACTAATGCTTCAGTTGAAGGAAACGAGCATCATATTTCCGAGACTGCTACTCGAGGTAGAGGTAGGGGTCGAGCTAGGTCTAGGGATAGGGCGAGGGGAGTTTCCCTTTATCAGAGGTTATACCAGAGTAGCCTCTTATAAGCCTGAGATCGAGAGAGATGAAAAGAAGTTTCCTCATGAGTATATGGTAGCCCCAGTATTGCAAAATACACTACTAAGGGTTCTAAGGGTTCATTGACCCGAGATAGGGTAGTGACTCCCGAGCAACATACTATTCTAGTAGTTCATGGTTTGGTGGGTCAGCAATCAACAGTTCAAATTTTGATGAGGCAGTAGCCAGTGGTTCTGCCACCAATTTCACAGAGGGTTTATGATATGCCAATTCAAGCGGTTAGGACAACAAGTGCAACTATTTTGAGATGTCAGAAGAGAAGCACTGTAGAAACAAGAGGTTTAGATAGATGGACTCGCCACAGTTTTGGGATGGGCATACTGAGGATCCTTATGAGTCTTTTGACCACATGCCACAAGTTTCTTCAGAGTGTTGGACTAGTTCAGGCTCACAGGGTTGATTATATTATGTTGTAGTTGGGGGGGTCAACCAGATAATGGTGCATGCTTATGTTGATTCTAGGCCAAAGCTTTCATCGACATATTTATGCCTTATAGTATGATGGATGGCCTCAAGCATCAGTTTAATGACTTATCTCATGAGGGTATATTGGTTACAAAGTATGAGTTTTGTTTTTATATTTGTCTAGGAATGTTATGGATATTTTACTAGATGAGTAGGAGAGGATCTCCAAGTTCATCAGAGGGTTGACTTTCCTTTTCCATATTGCAGCAGTTCAGGCCTCCCATCTATAAGGGATACTCTTCAATGTGTGATTAAATTTTCCATAGTTCGAGCAGTTAAGGAGAGGATTTTGGGGATCTTAGAGACAAGAAGCACCGTCCATCCAAGAAATTTATTGGTTCCTCATCAAAAGAAAGGGGTTAATTTTAATGTGGTATCCATTTGCACCATCGTGGCCCATTCAAGATGTCTTTGCAACTTTTGTTAGTATCTAGTTGGTTTAGAGTTTGTTCATCCCATGATAGAGTTCATATGGGTCCTAACATAGATTCTTGGGACAAAGTGTCCATTTGGGCTCTTTAAAATTTTAACATCAGGCCCCCACTTTTGGATTGTGTAACACTTGTAGTGATTTGGTCCAAAGGCAGAGGTTCTATCCTAGCGTATGCAGCTAGAGGATTAGTAGGCGTATCAGGCATTATATGCTCCAACTAGAGCACTTGTGCCTCTAGCCAGGGGTAGAGGGGCGTGTAGTCAAGTAAGGGTGCATATCCTATTAGAGGTACACCACAGAATGTTAGAGGTTCATGTCGTGCTACAACATATTCTAGAGTTGGATATACTTAATATTATACTTTTTCGAGTAGGCTTAATGCAGAGTCGTCTGATGTGGTGACCACAGGTTTTGTCCTAGTTTTCCATAAACCTACGTTCATATTATTTGATCTGATATGTAATGAACCTGGGGTCATTTCCATGTTCCATAATTTTTATGTGTTTAGAGAATTTTTGTAACTTCCCTAAGTCATTTATTACTTGTTGGGATTGGTAGTTTGATTTCCTGACAAGCTTGATTCCCTTATAATTATTGTTACTTTAGGCCTTTTCCATCTTAAACAATCTTAGAACATCATTTTGTCAGTTTGATTAAGTATGTAATATCAATCACATAATGATTTCATATATAGATTGTCGAAATAGGAGTCTTTTTCCATTCTATGTGCTTCTGATCATTTTTCTGGAAAAAGCTATCAAAAAAGTCTGTGTTCCATTTATATAATGCTTTAGCTTAGATATTTTGGATTATTTCACCATTTTTGTTCATTTTTCTTGATCCTCATAGATAAATTAAGCTCTTTTGAAGGCTTGATTAAGGATTTTGATCCGTAGAATCGTGTTTTGTTGTTCTACAATCGTTTCTATTAGGTAATTTCTTGATTTCTCTTTATTTGTATAGTTTTTCATATTATATAAACTTTTTGAGCTTGTTTTTTCATTTTTTACCATTAGTTTGAGCCTAATTTTTACCGTACAATCTATGATCTGAGTTCTACATGTTGGTACAAATATTATATTTCTCCTGAGCTATGAGGGTTTACAAACCCATTTTTATTTTGGATTTTGACCATGCTTTTCCTATTGCAATATAGGTATTGTTTACTCCTATTTACATATGGGTTATTTTTTTTCTAGCTTCGTGTGTATTCTGAGTTCGTTCATAATTTTTGGATATCTCAGTGCTCTTCTCGATGTTCTGGAAGAATCAAGGTAGGCTACAACTTAATCCTTTCATACTGGGTATTTAGTACTTTATATTCTTGGTAAATTTCCAGGTTAGGGCTGGGTTTTTAATTCAGAGCCCGGTATAGAGGTTATCTTAGCCTATGGCCTATTTTGTTGGCCATTCTCTTGTTATATATATCCCTATGGATACGAGGCCTTTTACAAATATTTCACTCTATCTCTAGAACATAGTTGAGGGATGAAAGGGTATTATACTTGTGATTAGATCTTAGTATCTATCTTCCGGACTTAGCTGGTGGATTTAGAGCTGATCTAAACTATTGTTTTGCTGCGTTTGCAAGCATGCATTGACGTTACCTCACACCATTTGATCCTATTTTTTTACAATCACTATTATATCTAGATTTTTCCTACATGGAAACAGTTGGGTTTACTAAGATTTGGATTTTGTTTACAAGGATGCACTTGAGTTTCTCATTGGGATATAATATACGGGTTGAGCCCAGGTTTTGCCATTTTTTCCCTAATGACTATGCCCTAGTTGGTCTTTTACGAGGATTTTGTATGTGGGATCAAATCTCTCCACGGGCCTTCTGACCTGGGTTGCTATTTCGGTCATATTATGTATCCTAGGGGAGGGGTATAAGAAAAGTAGTGGTATACAGGAGGTTTGCCATGGCCACGTGCTAGGGAGGGTGCGTGCGGGTACTATTTACTTTTCCCATCAACCCTTCACATTATATTCCTCGCAATTAAATCCACTGTTTGGTCTTATGGGGAAAGTCCCATTGGTTTACTTATGTGTTGTTATGCTTTGTTTCTAGCTAGGCTTATTGTGGTTACTTCCCTCATTTACTTGTCGGTAGATTATTTCATTATTTGTATGGTACTTTCTTCTATTGTTTTTCCTTGTGGTGGTTACATTAGAGCTCCAGGTATGTGTTGCACTGTTTATGGCTTGCCTATGACTTAGGCGCACTCTTGTGATACTGCCCTATTTGTGTATGATCACTCTTTCCCTTTCTTATGCTTGCTATTGCCCGGTCAGCCTATGATGCCTTCTGGGTACCCGTTATTTTGTTACTCATGCTACACTTCTGTATTTTTGTATGATGCATGTCCTAGAATGAGTCAGTAGGGAGAGAATGATCTTGCGGGATAGTCCAGAGTTGTTTAGAGATATAGTGATTAGTTAGCCTTATTGCTGACTAGTTCTCCTTCTATACAGAGTTATCCTAGTTTTGGTCCAAGATGGATACCTTGTAATTTTTTCCAAATTGTGGATTGTATTTTATACTATTCTATGTATCAATGCTTAATGCCACGATACTAGGTTCTGAGAAAGTTATATTTTGCTATGTATCTTCTACTATTTCTTCTCATCATCTCTCTTCTCTTTTCTTTTGGCACTTGGTACTAGCCTACCGTTTATGCTCTGGGCTAGGGTTAGTCTTGTCTACAACTGGGTATGAATACACACACCATCACAGATTGATTTTTGGGTCGTGACATAGTGGTATCAGAGTTTTATGTTTGCCGGTATCTCTAGATATAGGAGCAAATGTCAGGTAGAGTCCCCCGGATCGGTACGCAAACGTTCGTATCCTATCTTCAGGAGGCTAAAAGTCTCTGTCAGGATCAGTAACTCTCTTTTACTATTTTTATGCGAGGTTTCTATTAGTTTATTGGATATTTACTTGGATTCACTCTTTCACAGATGGTTCACATACGTTCTGCACTCGGAGGTGATGAATTTTTCCTGCCTCCATAAAGAACTCCAGTAAGGGTCCGAACTAGAGACAGAGCTCGTAGGCGAGGACAGGCTAGAGTGGTGTGACCTAATCCTGTACCTATAGATATACCTCCACCACAGATTCTGTCATATTTTGATGAGTCAGTTAGAGATATATGGTAGCGTATGAGCATCATGTTTGGTAGAGTACCCACTGATAAGGTCCATACTTTAGCTCAGGGAGAAGTACAAGGTTCCCCAGCTCCTCTTATTTAGCTGATACCAGTGGCAGTGACAGTTCCTCTTCCACAGATTGTACCTCCCAGTTCATGATCAACCTATAGTTTCTTTTATGACTTAAAAGGATAAGAAAATACATAGTCACTTTATGTGTATGGGGCCTCCGAGATTTTCTGGTAACTCCAGAAATGACTCTTACGAGCTTATAGTCGACTGTAAGGAGAGGTTACATACTTTTGATTTGAGAGATACACATGGGGTGGATTTGGGTATTAGTTAGACGGGCCAGTAAAGGCCTGGTGGAGAGTGTACAGAGAGAGAGGGCAGGAAGGGTCACCTTCTATGACATGGAGCCAGTTTGTGGATACCTTTTTGTCTAAGTATGTTCCCAGGGCATTTAAGAGGAGCACAAGCTCAATTCCTTGATTTACAATAGGGGTTGATGTCAGTTATCGAGTGTGAGGCTTGTTTCACTCAACTTTTTAATTATAGGACTGTTATTCTACCGACATAAGATGAGAAGGTTTGTTGTTTTGCAAATGGGTTGAGATTAAAGTTATAGATGGAGGTTGAGTTGTTAGTTTCTTAGGGCATTCTATTGTTGGAAGTAGTTGTCATACCAGTACTATAGAGACTCTATAGCTCACCCAAGGGGGCGATAAAAGACAACATCACCAGGGCAATTTTATCGGTTCTTGATCTTTTTAGAGATGGTATGACAGGTGTAGACCTCAGTAGCAGCAGTAGGGGTAGCCTAGTAGACTAGTTTAGGCCTCCTTACTATCAGTTAGCAATGGTTAAGGTAGTCATCCCGCCAGGGGCATATCTTTAGGGTTCCAGGGCCGTGGTGGCTAGAGTAATTCAAATAGTAGCTTCACTCGGGGTAGATCCAAGGTTTTTTGTGAGTGTGGCGAGCTAGGAAACTTTTCCATAGATTGTCTACAAAGTTGGGCCATTCATCTAGAAACATAGGTTCCAGAGACTCTTCAGGCAGTACCACCACCGGTTATAGGTGGTCAGTAGAGACTTAAGGCGGTCATGGTGAGTGACAAGGGGACATAGAAGGGGACCAACAAGGGGATAAGCAGGGGTATGGGTGCCTTCAGTTTTATGTCATACTTGATAGATCCCAGGAAGAGGCTTCTGATGCAATGGTTACGGGGATGTTATCTATTTGTTACCAGTCAGCCTTGGCATTATTTTGACCCTAGTTCTACGTATTCTTATATGTTTGTGTATTTTGTGTCCCGTTTGGGTGCTATATGTGAGCTTTTACCTATGACAGTGAGTGTGTCTATTCTCGCAGGTGAGCCTATAGTGGTGGATCTGATTCACAGAGATTGTGTTGTTACTATATAGGAGTTAGACACTCGGTTTGATCTTGTGGCTCTAGACATGATTGATTTTGATGTAATTTTGAGCATGGATTGGTTATTCCATCATCATGTAGTTTCGGATTGCTTTTCCAAAACTATTA